>PQFF01000578.1:9504-31487 GCA_003547095.1 Diversispora epigaea | reverse complement strand
TTGAATATTTCTTTCTGATTTCTATCAGAATTTTTATTACCGAATTTTTGCCGATTGGCTGCCAATCGGCATAACAATCGGCAAAAAAAAAAAGAAAAATTTCGTCCGACTTTCGGTTATATTTCGGCTGAAAATCGTACAGCCGAATTTTAGCCGAATTGGACCATTTCGACTAGTGTGTGGTAATATTACTGAATTATCCTTACTATTTTCATTATCATTATTATTGTTGTTATGCATGTGCATGTGTAAATTAAATGGTTTTGTTTGTATTACCTCTTCTGGTAATAAATTTTGTGTAATCTTTCCTTTTTGTATTCCCATTTGTTGTGTCGTGTCCTTGTTTATCGTATTACTACCCCTTTGTTGATCAAATTCAGGGTTAAGCTGATTTTCCTTTTCCAAATTATTATCTGTTTGATTTTTATCCTCATCATATGCTTCTTCAAAAAGTGCATACTCTTCTGAAGATATGGGATATAAATCACTTACAGTCTTAAATTCTTCCCATTTTATGTATCTGCTGTTGATTCCAAATGCACCTATTGTTCCAATTCTAACTGTAACAATATTTTTCTTTTTGTTGCGAATAAAAAATAATGTAATAAAGTCTGCTGGTCTTGTTTCTAAAGCCTCCTTTACTTCAGTTTCATTATCATAGTATCCTTTTGAAAAAATATATTTCTCAGGATATTTGCTCATTGTGGGTAGTTGGATAAGGTTTTTTGTTGCACCCTTAATAATTAAAACTTCATCACTCTCTGTTGGTTTTAAAAATAATTTCACTTCTATTTGATTGTTATCTTTGGGTTCTAAAACTTTTGCTCCTATGAATTTATATTCAAGGTCTCTTTCTCCTGTTGGAGGACTCTTTCCTCTTAACCACTCCATTAAAATGAAAATGTTAATATGCTCTATTGACTGTAAAAATTTAAAATTTACTGCGTATTTTTAACAAAAATTTGATGTGCGGGAAAGAGTTCCGAAAAGTCATCATTAGGCTTATTACTAAATTTACTAAATATTAAAGATATCTGTCGTAATTATTTACAAACATTTTTTTTGAATTACAGTAAGTATCACTACTAAATATATTTAAATATGTAACTTACATTGCCAGACGTATTTTGTGGAACTTCCTATAGCGAAACTTTGGATTTTTATTTTACAAAGAAATCATCTTAAATTTAAATTCTAAACAATAGATTATTTTGAGTAGTAGACAGTGCATCAAAAGATATCAAATTATTCAAAAACTTTATAATAAAATCTATTTTATTATCCTCATTGAAATGTTAGTACATATAAAATAAAATAAAAGGAACAATATATTCATCTATAATTTTTCATTAGTTGCTCCAATGGGTTTTTATAACAAATACACAAACATTGTTAAAATCAGAAATATGTGATCGTAATGAAAATTCTCAAAAAAACCACGACGTTTATTTTTAATTCTGAATTATGAACATTCCCATTTTTCAATGAAAATATAAAGCCATTTTTTGTTTCCATAAAAGTTTCTTCAATTGAATTATCCCAAGCTAATGGATTATAACCTCCAAGTATTTCTTCAGTTCCCGAAACTTTAGTAATCACTACAGTACCGGCATGTCCATTACACATATTCCAAAATGTTTTGGGATGAAAATAATCTCTACTTCCTCGAAGAATTAATTGAAGTTTCTACGGTACATTTGTTAAAGAATAAATAGTTGATTTGCGATCAATCCATGATACAATTTCTGCTAAATGTTCTTCATTGATTACGGTTGAGATTGGTTCATTTACTCTTTGAGGTAATTCTGGATTTGAAATAATTTTTGCAGGTAAAACAAGGGATTTAACTAATAGTCGTTGCTGATTTAAATCATTCCAAAGCTGCGTACCAAGAGTTTTTTATATGGCTTTAATTTCTCCTAAACATCTTTCTCAAAAATATGAAAATAACAAATCAATAGTTAAAATTGTTGTGGAGTTGTCTTTAAAGTCTTGAAATTTTCTTCGGACCATTCTTCCAAATTTGTAGGCAAAGTATAACTTTGTGCAATTTCCCATTTGATGACATAATCCCAAATTTTAGTTTCTTCTAATTGCAGGTTATTTTTCCAAAATAGAAATCAATGCTGCTTCTTGGAGCGAAGTAAAATCTTTGGATTCAAAAATTAAATTTGGATGTTTAGTAATATCATTATAAAATTGGTTCAAACTTTTGAATTCATTACAATTATTACTATCAAAGATTAAATGATAAATACGAGAGAAATAAGTTCTTAACCAAGAAGCTTTAGATTCAACAAGGTAACTTTCTAATTTTTCTGATAGTTCTTCAAATTCCAATATTAGCAACAATCATTAATTCATAAATGGGTTTCTATATTTTCAATGTCAACAGATGTATCTACATTGAATATATTATATCAATTTGAAATTCTCTTTTATACAATATAATTATTTAAAGTAATAAATAATTTTCTTTTCACTTAAGGATAATTTTGATATGATTTTCATTCATAGAAATTTTTTTCAACTCTTGAGTGAAGTAGGTAGATCGATAACGTAAAACAACCGAGTGTGAAGTAAAAGAATTTCTTGTTTTCTTCTTTATCAACTTCAATGACAACATTGTGTTCTTTCTTGTCATTAAGAAGTTCTGAAAAATCTTGAGATAATTTGTCAAAAAATTTAAAGGACATTTTTATTAATATTTTTATTACAAAATTATTAAGTTTATTTGTTTAAACCTCCGTACAATTTATTGATTCATAATTATGGAGAAAAATTCTGCCGCCATCAAGTTTTTCCTTAAATGACAATTCATTAGATTCCAAATCCAGATTTTGAATCTTCTTAAAAACACGTATTTAGTTCAATAATGTATAATTTCTATTGTCATTGCATTGAAATGTTAGTACAAAAGAATGATTAACATTAGTACAAAAACTGATTATTTAGGTTTTAATCGTGGAAATATCTTCCTGTTATTAATTGTGCTATTGAGAAAATATTTGTTGAACAATTTGGTATTATAAAAAAGTAAAAAAGCGATGGAGAAAAATATCTAAGTATGATTAATTACTATTTATTTATTAATTATTATTATTTTTTATTTATTATTATATATTTATGTTTATTATTTAATATTATATTATTTTAAATATTTAGATAATGTTCCATGTTTAATCGAATATCATTTGATGAAGAATCCGATTTAAAAGACATGGACCAGCGAAAATGAAACAATAGATAGATTTATTCAGAATTCACAATTAAATGCAAGTGAAAACCCTATCCCATGCATTAAGGTAATGTCATGTGAAGAATATGATAAAATCTTTAACCTCGGGTCAGGTTAAGATGAATGGATAACTTATGATAGATTATGATAAAATATATTAAAGTAGATTTAATTTTGCCCAACGGTGGCAATCAACTAATAAAGGGTGAAACATTTAAGGACCAATTTGAGGCTAGAATTTTGAAATAAACTATGGAAGAGATGTCAAAATAAAGTGGTATTAAAAAAGTTGATAATTTAATATGAAGATTTCTTAAATGAGGTAAAAAATTTGTTGAGATAAAATTTGATTTCCAGACTACATAAATTATGGTTTTAGAATATGCTGAGCCCATAAAAATTACATTATCAATCATTATTATAAATAAAAGGTATATTTATGTAAATTTTACGGTACGCTTTTCTAATTACCCATGCATAATTGTTCTATAAAATTTGCTTTTATTTTTTCATACAGGTATTAAAAATGTATATTATAATTTCTAAATCTTAGTTTTGTTTTTTTGACATGTTTCACTTCAGACATCTTGGTTAGTTATCGATATCAGAAGATTTTTTGTTCCAAGTTTGATCTTTCGATAGTCGTTTTATTAAATATGTAAATGAAAATAAATTAGTTTAAAAAGGAGTTAATGTTAATAAAAAAAACAAATTTGCACATTAATCACGAATATCATGAATGAAAGTCCTTTGATTCGAAATTAAATTAGATACTTCGTAATAAAGAATTTATAAAATTGGTTCAAACCTTTGAATCATTACATTTATTGCTATCTATCTATTAATGAATAATAAATAAGAGTTCTTAACCAAGAAGCTAAGGAATTCAAGAAGGTGACTTAATAATTTTTTGATGATTCTTCAAATTCCAATTTATTAGCACTAATCATCAATTCATAATTGATATTTATTTACATTAAATGCAGCATGTACTTTAAAGTAATTCATAATTTTATAATAAATAATTTCAAATATTTGAGCAGAAATATTTGGTTCAATAGTCTCAACCTGATTTTCATTTGTAACAGTGCAGTTTTTCCAGCTCTTTTGTGGAGTAGGCTAGATGATAACATGAGACATGAAGACAAGTAAAAGAGTTCATATTTCTTCTTTATCAACTTCAACGAAGACATTGTATTTTTTTTTATCATTAAGGATTTCCTTGACAAAAAATTTAATGAAAAATTTCGAGTTTTGAAAAATTTGGACACGAGATGCAATCATCAAGAAATAATGATTCATAAAGAATAATGGAATAATTATAATTTATTGAATGCTTGATAAAACACGTATTTATTCAATAATATTTAATTTTTTGATTACGTGTATAATAAAATATAATAAATTATTTAAAGATTTTATCTTTATCGAAATGTTAATACATATAAAGAAAAAAAGAATAATATATCATTGTACATTTGGAATTTGAAATTATTATTTTCTAGAAATCTTAAATACTTCATAATTTATAATAGAAAATCTTTCATTAGTTGTTCTAATGGGTTTTTTATAATAACAAGTATAATTAGAACCATAAACACACCAACATTCTTTATCTTGAGTAAAATCGGAAAAATTTGATCCCAATGAAAATTCATAATTACCAAAACGCGGACCACAATTCTTTTGACTATCAGAACTAAAATATAATAAAGCACGGCTTTTATTTTTAACTCTACTGAGAATTGAATTTTGAATGGTCTCATTTTTCAACGAAAATATAAAGCTATCTTTTGTTTCCATATAAGTGCCATAAGTTGAATTACCCCAAGCTAATGGATTATAACCTCCAAGTATTTCATCAGTTCCCGCAACTTTGACAATCACAATCGTGCCGATATGTCCATTACACATATTCCAAAATGTTTTTGGTTGAAAACCATCTATACTTCCTCGAAGAATTAATTGAAATTTATATGGTACATTTGCTAAAGAATAAACAATTGATTTGCGGTCAATCCATGATGAAATTTCGGCTAAATGTTCTTCGTTGATTATGGTTGAGATTCTTCTTTGAGGTAATTCAGGACTCGAAATAATTCTTGCCGATAAAATAAGGGTTTTAACTGGTTGGTTTGGAGATATGAGTTGTTGATTCAGATCACCCCAAAGCTGCATACTAAGAATATTTTTATAAGGCTTTAATTTCTTCCAAATATCTTTCCCAGTAATATGAAAATATCGAATAAGTGGTAAACATTGTTGTAGAGTTGTTTTTAAAGTTTTGAAATTTTCTTCGGACCATTCTTCCAAATTTATAGGAAAGGTAGGATTTTGAGCGATTCCCCATTTGATGACATAATCCCAAATTTTAATTTCTTCTAATTGTAGGTTATCTCTTTCCAAAATAGAAATCAATGCTGCTTCTTGGAGCGAAGTGAAGGCTTCGGATTCAAAAATTAAATTTGGATATTTGGAAATAATATCATTATAAAATTGTTTCAAACCTTTGAACTCATTACACCTATTACTATTAAAGATTGAACGATAAATACGGGAGAAATGAGTTCTTAACCAAGAAGCTTTAGATTCTACAAGGTAACTTTCCAATTTTTCTGATAGCTCCTCAAATTCTAATTTATTAGCAACAATCATTAATTCATAAATGATTTCGGTTTCTATATTTTTAATGTCAACAACTCCGCCATAAATGTATCTACATTAAATAAATATAATAATAAAAATTTATTAATTGTGAATCATCTTTATCGAAATACTTATACAATAGTTTCTTTAATATTTTAAGTAATAAATAATTTTCTTAAACTTACTTAAGAATAATTTCAAATATTTGGGCAGAAATATTTGGTTTGATAATAATTTTGACCTGATTTTCATTCGTAGCAGTGTTTTCCAACTCTTTAGTGAAGTAGGTTGAACGATAACGTAAGACAACCGAGTGCGAAGTAAAAGATTTCATATTTTCTTCTTTATCAACTTCAATGACAACATTGTATTCTTTTTTGTCACTAAGAAGCTCTGAAAAATCTTGAGATAATTTGTCAGAAAATTTAAAGGACATTTTTTTTTTATTATTTTCAAGTTTATTATTAAGTTTATTTTGGTTATTTAAGATTTTAAAACTTTAATGCTGTAGAAAAACGGAATTTTTACGTACAATCTGAACTTTCATTGTACAATTTATTAATTCATAATTATGGAGAAAAATTCTGCCGACATCAAGTTTATGGTGTAATGGAATTTTTCTAATTTTATTGAATACGCTCTCAATTAATTTCGTCGAAAAATTTGTTTACATCATATAATACACAACATTAATTACATAATACGCCATCGGTAGTCACATTAGAGAATGTTATTAATTTTAGGAAAATATCAATACTAAATTTGATACAGACAAAAAGTATAAATTTTGCTTTTTTTTTCCTTCAGAGAAAGAATACTAAAACGGAAACCATTTACCATGTTTGTTTATGTGTTTTTGTTTATTATTGTTGTTGATAATTAATATGTAATACACGGAAAATTTTCACGTGCCTCAATTTTCAAATATAGTAAAGTCAGAATAGTAAATATTTATAGAAAATCACTTAATATCTACTAGATAAGCAAATCAGAATGGCTGTTTAGTATGTATAGAAAATCACTTAGTACGACTATTATCGTACTATAAGAAAAACTAAAAAGTATAATCAACCCTACCCTTTTATTAACCAATCCCTGACCCTAACCCCAATCTATAATCCTAAACTTTATTATTAACGCGTCTTTAATAAAATAGTACTACCATAAATCCGTCGTGAAACCCCTCGAAAATTTTTGATATTCATTTTCGAGCATTTCTCAATAATTGAACCAGTTTCTTCTATTGATTATCCATTTTCTTGTTTATTGATTAATTAATTAATTGAGATACCTCACAGAATTAGTAATACCAAAACAAAAATAGTAGTTATTATGTGTAATAATCATTATATATATAAAAACTAAATACAGAGATAGGAATACTTCTATTGGATATTTCCTTTAGAATATAAAGTAGTAAAATATTAAAACTTATTTATTTTTTTAAAAGAAATATTTTAAACACTATCCCGTTTGTGTTGGTGATATTACCTTTTGACTAACTTGTTTAAAGACTTAATTTTGAACTTTCATCGTGCCAAGAAAATATTAACTATCTAAGATGATTCGATTAATTAGTTGAAGAAATAATTATGATTGTTGGTAAACTTACCATAACTGCAGTTTATAAAAATAGACATTAATGTATATACGAGGAGTAAATACAATAATATCAATAGTAGTAAAAAAATCTACACATTATTTTGACTTACGCACAAATAATTTATCACGAATATTGTGAATGAAACGTGAAGTAAAGTCTTTTGATTCAAAAATTAAATTTAAATAGTTCGCGATAATGACATCATAAAATTGCTTTAAACCTAAGAATTCATTTCACTTAATTACACTTATTGCAACCTACCGAAGAATGAATGATAAATAAGAGTTCTTAACCAAGAAGCTTGATAATTTTTCTGATAATTCTTCAGATTTCAATTCATTGGAACTACCTATATTAAATGCAGCATGAACTTTAAATTCTCTTTAACTTTATTTAGGAAGAATAATTTCAAATATTTGAGTAGAAATATTTGGTTCAAACTTCAGTGAAAACATCGTATTTTTTTTTATTATCATTAAGAAATTCTGAGATAATTTGTCAAAAATTTAAAGAAACTTTATGAACAATTTATTGTTTTGAATAATTATGGACACAAGTATCGATTCATTAAGAATAATGAAATAATTCTAATTTTATTGAATGCGCATTAATATTTATTATTTGAATCTGTTGTTTAACTTTAAATCTAGGTATTTTAATAAAACATGCATTTAGTTTAATAATATTTAATTTTTTAATTACGTGAATTCATAAAAAATGCCAATTTATTTAAAGACATTATAAATTAAAAAAAAAGAATGATATATTTACATCTGGAATTTTAAATTGTTATTTTTTTACAATCTTAAATACTTCATAATCTACAATAGAAAATCTATCATCCGTTGTTCTAATGGATTTTTCATAGTAATAATTATAACCAGGACCATAAATACACCAACATTTTTTATCTTTAGTAAAATCAGAAACACTTGATTGCAGTAAAAATTCACAATCACCAAAACATGGACCACGTTCCTTTTGACTATTAGAATCATAATAATATAGAGCAGAATCAGAATATTGATCTTTAACTCTGCTGAGAATTGAATTTTGAATATTCCCATTTTTCAATGAAAATATAAAGCTATCATTTGTTTCCATATAAGTGTCTTGAGTTTTTGAATTATCCCAAGTTAATGGATTATAACCTCCAAGTATTTCATCAGTTTCTGCAACTTTAGCAATTACTACTGTACCAGCATGTCCATTACACATATTCCAAAATGTTTTTGGTTGAAAACCATCTTTACTTCCTCGAAGAATTAATTGAAGTTTATATGGCACATTTTCTAAAGAATAATTAGTCGATTTACGATCAATCCATGTTGAAATTTCTGCAACATGCTCTTCGCTAATTATGGTTGAGATCAGTTCATTTACTCTTCGAGGTAATTCAGGATTTGAAATAATTCTTTCAGGTAAAACAAGGGACTTAACTGGTTGATTTGGAAATATAATTTTTTGATTTAAATCATCCCAAAGCTGCATACCAAGAATATTTCTATAAGGCTTTAATTTCTCCCAAACATCTTTCTCAGAAATATGAAAATATCGAATAAGTGGTAAACATTGTTGCAGAGTTACTTTTAAAGTCTTGAAATTTTCTTCGGACCATTCTTCCAAATTTCCTGGCAAAGTAGAATTTTGCGCAATTCCCCATTTGATGACATAATCCCAAATTTTAATTTCTTCTAATTGCAAGTTATCCTTTTCCAAAATAGAAATTAATGCTACTTCTTGAAGCGAAGTGAAATCTTCGGATTCGAAAATTAAATTTGGATGTTTGGTAATAATATCATTATAGAATCGTTTCAAACCTTTGAATTCATTACATTTATTACTATTAAAGATTGAATGATAAATAAGGGAGAAATGAGTTCTTAACCAAGAAGCTTTAGATTCAACAAGGTAACTTTCCAATTTTTCTGATAGTTCTTCGAATTCTAATTCATTAGAAACAATCATTGATTCATAAATGGTTTTGGTTTCTATATTCTTAATGTCAACGACTCCACTATAGATGTATCTACATTAAATTAAATATATATATTAAAATATATTTTAATAAATCAATTTTAAATTCTCTTTTATCGAAATACTTATACAATATAACTATTTAAAGTAATAAATAATTTTCTTAAACTTACTTAAGAATAATTTCAAATATTTTGGCAGAAATATTTGGTTTGATAATAGTTTTGACATGATTTTCATTTGTAGCAGTATTTTCTAACTCTTTAGTGAAGTAGGTGGAACGATAACGTAAGACAACTGAGTGCGAAGTAAAAGATTTCTTGTTTTCTCCTTTATCAACTTCAATGATAACATTGCATTCTTTCTTGTCATTAAGAAGCTCTGAAAAATCTTGAGATAATTTATCAAAAAATTTAAAGGACATTTTTGCTATTATTATTAAGGGATATTTAAGATTAAAAACTTCAAAATCGGAATTGTTACTTCAATCCGAACCTCTGTAGTACAATTTATATGGAGAAAAATTCCTTAATAGCAACTATGTAATTCATATAGTATATATCAATATGGTTACTCTAATTTATCTACCCTCATGATATTTCATTTTTTCTGAATCTGATTGGCCCATAACTCGGTGGGTGATCGGATATTTAATATTCGAAGGGTGTGACACACAGTGATAAATAAACTCTCACAACTTACTTGAAATATCATGTGGGGTAGAGATTTTAAATAATAGGATAATTCTAAATTTATGACTCAGTAGTTTAAAGCATATATGTTGTAAAAAAATATACACATTAATTAAATTTGTCGTTTTATCTTAGGAACGTGAAACAATAATAACATTATTTTATTCATATAAAAGTTAGCAATATACAATTGTTTCAAAATATTAATAGCCAAATAAAATATATAAGTATTTTTTTTCCTTTACAGAAAAATATATCAATTATTTTTTGTGTGTGGAACAAAAAATCTGGTCATGAAAATTAACTATACTCTTTTATTTAATTTTGTATAAAAGTTATATATAAATGGTCAGTGTTATTGTCAAATGCATTGTTCATTTCGGTATAGAGATTAGTAATAAATTACAATAAAAAAACATTTGATTCACATATCGAGATCTAGTAAGATCAATACTTGAAAAACCAATTATTTTATTTATTTATTTTATTTTCAATAAGGTATATTATAATAATATTCCATGTGAATAAAATTCATCAATTATCAATTAAAAGAATTAATAATAAAATATTAACAATTAACAATTATTTTGGTTATGATATTTTGTTGTAATTGCTAATAATCAACTTGTCACTTATTATAAAATTTAATATGAATAAATAATACCAGTCCTTTAAAAAAATTGCATTAGCGAAACCTCACTTATGAATCTTATCGAAATAATGCCTTCAAATCTTGCTTATGATAGAGACAGTATGTAACCTGCTATCTCGATAAAAATTGTTGAATAAATTAAAGGAAGTTGAAATTATTTTTCAAATTAGCAGTTGGCACCGTGTTAATAGAAACTTGGTTGGTATTGGTGAAACCAGGTATGTGATGCAAATATCAATCATGTATTTCTTCTCTATTGAGGTGGCACGAAGGTAACCAATGTCACGAGGGATGAGAAAGGATGATATGTGTCACTATTTGGATGAAATATCCTTGTGCATCATCCTTCATCTCGGATGAGATTTTATTTTTTGCCTAACACAAGAACGTGTTTATGGATAATGGAAGATGAAGGTAAACAATAGAAAATTTATAAAAGAAGCTGCGGTAGGAGAGAAGAAAAGGAGAGATTCCTTTTGGGTGAAAAACATTCTTTTATTCATTATATACAAAAAGATTCTAATAATTTCCTACAATTTTAATTGATTAATAATAGTAATAAAAATAATTTCAAAATATTTCTTTTCCTTTTATTTTTTTGTAATAAACTTTTCTTTTGATTGATAATAAAAATAATAAATAATTCTTCGCAATAGTTAATTTCAGTGATAAATGAGTTCATAGTGACTCAATAATTCTAAAAATATTTCTCGTAATAAAATAAACTCTTGTATATAACAAAAGTGATAAGATACGCCAAAGCAGTAATATATCACTTCTGTTATATCCGATATTCAACTTTAAATATAATAAACTATTCTTTTATTTCTTGGCAAGTTACATCAAAAGTCTACAATAGTTCCGGTAGTGTGCAAGTGTTAGTAAAGGTACTTTTACTCCACTTACTCATCGTACCTTCAGATTTTTACACGAGATTGCATTGTTTGAAAGTGTTTATAAGCAGGTTTAGATCAACTGATTGCCTGGTCTTACTGTGTTTCGTGANTTTTTTTTGTAATAAACTTTTCTTTTGATTGATAATAAAAATAATAAATAATTCTTCGCAATAGTTAATTTCAGTGATAAATGAGTTCATAGTGACTCAATAATTCTAAAAATATTTCTCGTAATAAAATAAACTCTTGTATATAACAAAAGTGATAAGATACGCCAAAGCAGTAATATATCACTTCTGTTATATCCGATATTCAACTTTAAATATAATAAACTATTCTTTTATTTCTTGGCAAGTTACATCAAAAGTCTACAATAGTTCCGGTAGTGTGCAAGTGTTAGTAAAGGTACTTTTACTCCACTTACTCATCGTACCTTCAGATTTTTACACGAGATTGCATTGTTTGAAAGTGTTTATAAGCAGGTTTAGATCAACTGATTGCCTGGTCTTACTGTGTTTCGTGATATTGCGCACCAGAGAAAGTGTGCTAGTGATACATTGAATTATCGTGTGATCATCTTGGGTTTATTGAGACTGATCTGCGTAACTTTTCATATTGTTCTGCGCAGACCGCGACAGAATTTTGGTGCCTCCTGTGAAGTTGACATAAAATATCTTATTTCATACCATCTTATTTTATTTTTGATTAAAGTAAATCCGTTCAACAGATTTACGGAAATTCTTAACATATATAATAAGAACCTATCTTAAAATTTTTTTTTTCTCTTCCAAAAATCCAAATACCAATTTTTACTTGAGAAGGAATCAAAGTAATATAAATTGTTACCAGAAATAGACTAAATCTTTAACCTTCAGCCCTCGGTGAGAAACAGTGATCTAAAGCAGCCTACAACATAGTAAAAACTTCATTAATCAATGGATTTACGACGAAAGTCAACCTGATAGAAATCCATGTAACAAAATGAAGATATAAGCAGGGTTGGGAATTTGTACTGTACTGTACTAAGTACAGTACAGTACAGTACTAGTACAGTACTTGTACTTGAAGATTTTGAAATTAGTACATTATAAATTGTACGTGTACTGTACGTTATACCTGCCACCCAAATTCAAAATCCAAATGCCGAAATCCCAAATGCCGAAATCCCAAATCCCAAATCCCAAATACTAATAATTTGTGCATTTTGGCGTCCCAAATCCCAAATTATTTGGGATTTGGGCAACACGTATACTGTACGTACTAGTACGAATATTGTACTGTACTTAAATTTTGAATAGTACAGTGTACGACCACAACCCTGGATATAAGAATTTGGAAACACCTTCTTTTTTTTTTCTTCTTTTTCCCCAACAGACTACAGCCGATTTGTCAAATAGAAGAATAACCAAACGAATAACTAGGGGAATGAGCCGGGCAGCTGAAGAAAACGAAACCAATGCCTTAATAAGAGGGCTACAAGATACTTTCCACATAAGGAATGACGCGAAGATATCGTCATTCTATGGAGGGAATCAAAATCTAATGAAATGGTTGAAAGAGTTCAACAAGTCCATAAAAATAAATCAATATAATAGTGAATATAAGTTTTGCATAGTCAGTGAGTACTTACAGGGAATGGCCAGACAATAGTTTAACAAAATCCAAGAAGGACAAAACCTGATCACTCGCTGGAATGACCAAAACCACGTATCATTTGAACTCTCTTTCATGACCACTTTCAAGACCACCACCCTAATAAACCAGTGGAGACGATTTATAATATATATATATTATGAATCATNTGCCGAAATCCCAAATCCCAAATCCCAAATTATAATTAGTATTTTTTGCCGAAATCCCAAATCCCAAATCCCAAATTATAATTAGTATTTTTTGCCGAAATCCCAAATCCCAAATCCCAAATACTAATAATTTGTGCATTTTGGCGTCCCAAATCCCAAATTATTTGGGATTTGGGCAACACGTATACTGTACGTACTAGTACGAATATTGTACTGTACTTAAATTTTGAATAGTACAGTGTACGACCACAACCCTGGATATAAGAATTTGGAAACACCTTCTTTTTTTTTTCTTCTTTTTCCCCAACAGACTACAGCCGATTTGTCAAATAGAAGAATAACCAAACGAATAACTAGGGGAATGAGCCGGGCAGCTGAAGAAAACGAAACCAATGCCTTAATAAGAGGGCTACAAGATACTTTCCACATAAGGAATGACGCGAAGATATCGTCATTCTATGGAGGGAATCAAAATCTAATGAAATGGTTGAAAGAGTTCAACAAGTCCATAAAAATAAATCAATATAATAGTGAATATAAGTTTTGCATAGTCAGTGAGTACTTACAGGGAATGGCCAGACAATAGTTTAACAAAATCCAAGAAGGACAAAACCTGATCACTCGCTGGAATGACCAAAACCACGTATCATTTGAACTCTCTTTCATGACCACTTTCAAGACCACCACCCTAATAAACCAGTGGAGACGATTTATAATATATATATATTATGAATCATCTTAACTTAGACTATGAACTGTCATACGACTGAAACAGTTTTTGTGACACCTGCAATACATAGTCTACGGACATTACCAATAGACTATGAACTGCCGTACAATTGAAACAGTTTTTGTGACACTAATAAATTCATAGTCTACTATTAGTATCGACCCTCGTATACCAGGTTGGTAATGGTGATGTGATCTGTCTTTAGAATATATGATTACTATGTTGACAATTGTACCTAGTTTCCATTGTTACATCATATGTAATTATCACCTAATGCATAGTCTGCGGTGGGAATAGCTTTGCCGACCATGAATTGTCAGTCATGATTTATTTTTTAGACCACATGGGTAAAAAATATATCTGACAATGCATTCAGTCATGTGTCGTCATTTGTGAGGTCAATAATGAAGCAAGTGGCAAAAAAATAATCGCACAAATGCTATCTGGTCGCGCTATATAATCGCACAAATGCTATCTGGTCGCGCTATATACATACATCTGGAAATTTTTTATATTGGAGGTTATTGTAATAATTTCATTTTCAAAGGTTATTGAAAGTTATCGAACCAATAACCTTCGCAAATATTACGTTTATTATGATAAAATGAAGATTATTAAAGGTTATCAATATCAATAACCTCTGAAGTATTACGTTTTATTAATAAAAATGAAGGTTTTTGGTACCAATAACCTTCGTAAATATTACATTTATGTTGGAGGTATTCAAAAGTTATCAAAATGAAGGACTTCGAAGGCTTACATTTAAAAAAATTTACTGATGTAGAAAAAAAAATAAAAAAAAGCCGGTCTGAAAAATTAACCTAAGCAAGTAGTGACAAGCGTGACAGTTACTGAGAACAGTTTTTTGCAGGCTCAGACTCTCAAGAACCCACCTTTCTATCGATTTTTTTACATATAACGAAGTCGTGACAACTTGAGTAATTTGATTGGACTATGTCTATATACTCGCTCACTATATATTTTCTCCAAACACTTTTAATTTTTGCGCCATATTCTCCAGTTTCTTCCAGTGATATTGCTCCTTTTTCCGATGTTTTCTAGCATGAATATTACATGTACCATACTTAAAAAAAGTTAACTTACCACAATCTTTACAAGGAACGTGCCTAGAAGAATCCTAGTGAACTTGACACCCCTCAAGTTAATAGCTACCCCAGTTACAAACTTCTCCAGTTCTGAGGATATAAAAACAACGATAAAATGTCATATTTACGCAGATTACTACACCTTTACTATCTGAAAACATGCCATAAAAAAGTGAAGTCTTCTGCCATTTTTCTTATATATATTACTGCAGTTAGTTTCACCTTGACATACCATTGGAAAGGTAGCTTTTTTCATTTTTTATCTCTACTATGTAGAGTTACTGAAGTTAGCCACCTCAAGATACACCTAAAAACATACCCGAAAATGTACTAAATACATGTTATAAAAAGTGGTATATTCTTCCATTTTCTATATATGTGCTTTAACACTAATTCTGTTGTAATATATCTGAAGATTATTACTAAGCAATGATCCTTTGGGTCTACACCACCTAGACATATCCAAAAATATATCACGGAAAGTGAAGTGTTCTTCTATATTTATTATATAATATTACTGAAGATTACTTTATCTTGACCTATCCAAAAACATATCACTGAAATGGATATATTACCACCATTTTTCTTATATATATTACTGCAGTTAACTTCATCTTGACATATCCAAAAACATGTCCTCAAAAGTAAAGTGTTCTTCTATATTTTATATATTATTACTGAAGATTACTTCACCTTGACCTACCCGAAAATATATCATTAAATAAGTAGTTTCTGTAATTTTCCTTATGTGTCAGAGACACTGGTTCCACTATATATTATTAATGTATTTACCTACCATGGTCACATACCCACAAACATATCTGGAAACATGTCATCAAAAAGTGAAATGTTCTTCCATTTTATATATAATATATTACTGAAGATTAATTCACCGACTCATAAAATTACTTGATTATTAAACACAGGTCCTTCATGTTTATTTCGCTAAAACTTGATACAATTTTTTTGATGACATTTACTATCCACTGAAAAATTAATTTAAACTTTTCCAAACTATATTGCAATAATATAATCGAACAAAAATTGATACACACCAATAAAAAAAAATGAAAATACACAGCGCACAAGTGATCCGGTATAGGGGCGGGGGAAGCGATAACTATTCAAGTAACTCTGATAAATATAGTGATAATATATCCGAATGTGAATCAGAAAATTGCAACGATTATGACTCTGACCATCAGGAAATTTTTTATATCGGAGGTTATTGTAATAATTTCGTTTTCAAAAGTTATTGAAAATTATCAGACCAATAACCTTCGCAAATATTACGTTTATTATGATAAAGTGAAGATTATTAAAGGTTATCGATATCAATAACCTCCGGAGTATTACGTTTTATTAATAAAAATGAAGGTTTTCGGTACTAATAACCTTCATAAATATTACATTTATGTTGGAGGTATTCGAAGGTTATCGGAGTAAAGGACTTCAAAGGCTTACGTTTAAAAAATTTACTAATGACTATGAGTCAGATACCGAAACAAGTACTATCAAATTTTCAGTATTCCATCCCCCTAAAGTAGAAGAACAAATGTCTAATTTGACAATTTCCATAGACCAAATAAACCTCACATATTCTAGAAGGCAAGAAAAATTCGATAATAAATTTACTCAGATGGATCTATTAAATAGAATCCGCGAAATTGCTTCCTTACCTGCCAGAGATATGTTAAACAATAAAGGTTCGTTGAAGAATATACATTTATGGGACTATCTCTTACCTAATAATGGGGCGAAAGAAGGAATCAGTCTACTCGATACGTATATGTTAGAAGAATTAACTAATAAATTAGTTATTCAGGTGAAGCAAGGTAAATATAGAAAGTTTTCAGTTGTAGATGGTATCTCAGAAGTGTATGATTTATCTGGAATACACAAAAGCATTGACGGGGAACTACCACTAAGAGCTGTAATTGATATCGATGCATTGCGAAAATATATGGAATCTGAAAAAGTCAATGCAAGAGATATATTTATTCATATTTGTTATTCGTACATAAGGGTATTATATATGATTCTTGATTGTAGCTGGGAAGAGATTTTTGAAGAATTAATAATTACTACATCTTCCAATTCCAACAAATGCAGTTACCATCTCCTGTACGCACCAGCTCTCCTTATTGATTATCAGGAACTCAAGCAATTTATAGAACTGGTATATAAACTAACGGGAGAAAAATATGGTAAGTTTATTGATAGGGGATTACCTGGTCGAAACTTCTGCCTCCGCTTAATTGGTTCTGCAAAAAAAAATTACGTAAAGCGCATACTCAAATTTTCACTAGATAATGGATGGGATGAACTCAATCATACAAGAGTACAACCACCTACTAGTGTAAAATGTGAAGTAAAACCTCGCATACTTAATGTAGAGAAAATAAATTAGAAAAAAATAATCGTGGGTCAAGATGCACTAAAAAATTATACAAATCTAGTTTTGCAAAAGTATCCAGATTATCTTGGGAGTTGGGATATTAAGGAAAAAGATTCTCAATGGTATGTATACTTTAATCGGAAGACGTATCTAGAATGTCCAATTTGTAAACATACACACGACAAGGATCAGCAGTGGTTTGGTCGCACGCATTATGATGGAACATTCATTGTGAAATGCTTTCAGCAAAATCGTGATGAATCAGGGAAAATTTTCAATGACCCATCTATTGCAGAAAAAATCCAGCAAAAAAATAAAAATAATATTTCTCTACTCATTTCTTATAAAATAAAGGGTCCAAAGTTCCCAAAACCCTTCTTAGAAATGCCAGCTTAAACTAAATGTGACTTTCCCTTACCGCAACAGAAGTATATGAGGAGCGATATGTAAAATCTCTATCCAAGAAAAGTGATGTATATGTAGGCTCACAATAGGAGACGAGAAAGACTTATACATCAGTAAATTTTTTTAAACGTAAGCCTTCGAAGTCCTTCATTCCAATAACCTTCGAATACCTCCAACATAAACGTAATATTTACAAAGGTTATTGGTACCGAAAACCTTCATTTTTATTAATAAAACGTAATACTCCGGAGGTTATTGATATCGATAACCTTCAATAACCTTCACTTTATCATAATAAACGTAATATTTGCGAAGGTTATTGGTCCGATAACCTTCAATAACCTTTGAAAACGAAATTATTACAATAACCTCCGACATAAAAAATTTTCTGATGTACTTTAGAACACCTTACGATTCCAGATGCTATAAATTTGCTTGCTCTATCTACATGATACACTTACTCTAGTGTCATTATGGTAAGACTTAATTTCAAATCATATTGTGATATTGAAACCAAAGATATAAACCTTCCAGATCACCAAAGAGTAGTGTGTCAGATAAAAAGTTTGCATCATATTATTAACAAATNTCAGCAAAATCGTGATGAATCAGGGAAAATTTTCAATGACCCATCTATTGCAGAAAAAATCCAGCAAAAAAATAAAAATAATATTTCTCTACTCATTTCTTATAAAATAAAGGGTCCAAAGTTCCCAAAACCCTTCTTAGAAATGCCAGCTTAAACTAAATGTGACTTTCCCTTACCGCAACAGAAGTATATGAGGAGCGATATGTAAAATCTCTATCCAAGAAAAGTGATGTATATGTAGGCTCACAATAGGAGACGAGAAAGACTTATACATCAGTAAATTTTTTTAAACGTAAGCCTTCGAAGTCCTTCATTCCAATAACCTTCGAATACCTCCAACATAAACGTAATATTTACAAAGGTTATTGGTACCGAAAACCTTCATTTTTATTAATAAAACGTAATACTCCGGAGGTTATTGATATCGATAACCTTCAATAACCTTCACTTTATCATAATAAACGTAATATTTGCGAAGGTTATTGGTCCGATAACCTTCAATAACCTTTGAAAACGAAATTATTACAATAACCTCCGACATAAAAAATTTTCTGATGTACTTTAGAACACCTTACGATTCCAGATGCTATAAATTTGCTTGCTCTATCTACATGATACACTTACTCTAGTGTCATTATGGTAAGACTTAATTTCAAATCATATTGTGATATTGAAACCAAAGATATAAACCTTCCAGATCACCAAAGAGTAGTGTGTCAGATAAAAAGTTTGCATCATATTATTAACAAATGCAAATGCGAGAAAAAATGTAAATGTTCTCCAATACCATATGATTTATGGCTCAATGAGGTAGTATCTGTGAATAATCAAGCACATACTCGCTTAGCAGGGTAGTCAAGGGAACATTTACATAAGCTAATTTAAGAAGCGAGACGTATTATTGTTATGGACAACGACCTTACTGATCTTAATATAGAATGGATCAAATCACTTCGAAAGGGTAAGCAATTTTCAGTTATCCATAATACTTATCAACCCCAGAAAGGTAAATTGTTCCATCTGACTCCTAATAAAGAAACTTTATTGTCAGAACTCTGGGATTGGACTAGAAAAATGTTTGTATTAGAACCCGAGGAGTGAAAGAGTGCATCAGTTATATGTAAAGCTGGTGTCCTTAATTATTTTTACAAGTCCTTAATATTACAGATTTTTTAAATAAATTACGATACAAATCCGTAATTCCGTAACTAATTACAGACTTTTGTGTAACAATAAAGTATATATTTGAAATCTTCATATTTCTAGCTTCAAAATGATACTTTTTTCATTCAAATCAGATAATTTTTGACTGAAATATTTTAAAATAAAGTTTACTAATTAAAAATTAATTTTAAAAATAATTACTAATAGTTTTTATATATAAAACTTTTAATTTTAATAATTAAACATTAAAAGTATTAATAATTAAACTTAAAGTTAAGAATAATTTATATTTTATGTAGAAGTTTCAAATTTTGTACATTAAAATTAAAATAACTATAGATATTTAAACTTAAATGTTTAAAAATTTAATAATAAAATTTTAAAATTAAATAATTATGAGTATCATTTTTACTTACAGAATAATTACGGACTTACGGAACAATTACAGACTTACAGATAATTACAAATTACGGAATTACAGATTTTTTTTCATTGAAATCCTTAATAATTACGATACAGGCAGTAATAGCATAACTCTTAATTCACAATTACAAATATCACCTTTAGTTATATGTCATCTTAGAAAGGATATACAAGGGATTGTTCGTGCTTTTAAAACTGATTTTTCAGAATTACATATTAAGGAGTATCATGGTGATTTTGATCCAGTTGAAAAAATGCAAAACTTTAGTAATATTGAGGAAGCATGGAAAGATGTAGATATACATTAGTAAATTTTTTTAAACGTAAGCCTTCGAAGTCCTTCACTCCAATAACCTTCGAATACCTCCAACATAAACATAATATTTATAAAGGTTATTGATACTGAAAACCTTCATTTTTATTAATAAAATGTAATACTCCAGAGGTTATTGATATTGATAACCTTTAATAACCTTTACTTTATCATAATAAACGTAATATTTGTGAAGATTATTGGTCCGATAACCTTCAATAACCTTTGAAAATGAAATTATTACAATAACCTCTGACATAAAAAATTTCCTGATGTAGTGGCATACACAAGTACGTTAAAAATAGGAGTCTCATGTACTAACCCCAAGTTTGAGCGGGCATTTTATCTTTTCAAAAGTTATATAGAAACAAATGCTGGGACAAATCAGATGTTATTCCGTATGAAGTGTATTAAAAAATACACATGTCACATTGAACAAAAATCGTCAAACTTCCCAATTACAGAACAAGGATTATTCTACTGGTTATTAAAAGCTAAGTGCAAATGTCTTTCCCAAGAACTTCAGAATAGGGAAGTATTCCCAGATGTAGAATCCATTATCTGAAATAAAGACATTTCAACAGTCCGATTATGGGTTACCCATACATTAGAAAGGTTCTGATCTCATCGTTTGTTTGGATGGAAAATAATTGATTTTCTCCAAAAAGCAGGGATGGGAATCGATATATTAGAATCAGTAGCACTGCCTAAACCTGGAGATGGTACAATATCATTAACTGGAATAATAAAAGCGTGTTCTTTAGTTATTAAAGCAGAGGGAATTTCAAACATCACCAATGCTAATATTATTAATCACGAAATGGCTGAGATTCTAAAGAATAAATCAAAAAAAACCTTAGAGGAAATACGAGCCCTAAAGCAGTTTCATATAGCAGAGTGTTATAGGTTATCATCTGAATCTTTAACTGAGAAATTCATTACAGATTATAGTGAATATAATGAAATGAGATGGTTTAGAAACCTCCGGAAACTACGAGATGTAGACACTAATAATAAGACAGCAGTTGAAGCCGTTACTCGTGAAAATTATAGAAATGATAGGCTTACAACCGTTACCCAAGTTAAGAAGCATCGAATTTACCCGGAATTACTAAAGACTTGCACACCAGTTAAAGATATTGATGATTGAGATAAATATAAAGTAAATATTGTTAAAGCACGTTTAGAATATACCTGCCACCCAAATCCCAAATTATTTTGGCATTATGGCTGCCAAAATATGCCAAAATTATTTGGGACCCGAGGGTCAAAAAGTTCCAAATCCCAAATTAATTTTGGCACCCCAAATTAATTTTGGCATCCCAAATTAATTTTGGCATCCCAAATTA
>PQFF01000577.1:1765-32926 GCA_003547095.1 Diversispora epigaea | reverse complement strand
TTTATAATAAATAATAATAAATAAAAATAAACGTTTATTGTGAAAATATAAAATTTTGAAAAAATAAAATGAAATGAAACGAAAACAAGCAGATTATTTCGAAAAGCTTCGAAAATATTTTGAAATATCTAAATTACGGAAATTTATTATACCGAAAATTTTCGAAATTTTATTGCACGATAAATTTTCGGAAATTTATATTAACGTCAGTATTCCGTTATATTTTTGAAAATTTCCGTAGGTCCCGTAATATAACGGAAATTTACGCCATGTTAAATTTCCGTAAATTTACGCCTATTAAAATTTCCTGATGTTACCTAAACATATTCAGAATCAATCAGCTAGAATAAAAAAATTAGAAAATGATATCCATATGCTTTGGGGTGGCACAAATGAAACTCGGGATATAGTAAATCAGATGAATAATCGATTTAAAAATTTATCAAAGGGTGAAAACTTTGTACCACTCCAACCTATTTTCAATAACGACGATGAAAATAGCTATAATGAAGAAGATAACATATGACACGAACCTGAAAAAAAAAACGAATATCAGTAGTAGGTTCTAAGAGCCATGCCCCCTTAGGGTCGCCTTCGGCTTGTTCTACAATAGATAAAACAGTAATTTCATGCAGATCATCAGTTGTAGAATCCAAACAAAATAAGGTAGGCTCAGAGAGCCATTGCCCCGCAATAGTCGATTCACCAGTGACTACTTTCAACAAACTTTTTCCAGAATCAGACGATCAACTATTGAAATTATTATCCCCAGCAATGCGAGATAAAATTATGAACCCCTCTTCTGAAAATAAGTGGGTTGATTCAGTTGAATACATACAGTGCAAAATTGAAAATATTGATATTCCGGAAGGAGAAGGAATTGATACACAATCTATGTGTACTGTTGCAAATAAAGCATTAAATGATGCATTAGGATGGGATCTTGGAAACGCGCCAAATATCTCTCTTACGCATAATTCCGATCATATAACCAAACTAATTGGTGGGCATAGGGATGTGCCTATTTCAGTAAAATATATAGATGAGCAGGATGTAGAGCACCTGATTACAGTAACAGGTAATGTTGTAATTATTGATGATGGAAAAACTGATTATCTTTTATGTATAGGGACACCATGGATTCGAAAAGTTAAAGGAATTCCAAATTTAAATAAACATGAGTTTCGGATGACAGTTCGTGGTAAGTCTCATATTATTCCAACATTTACTAAACCAATTGGAGATATTAGCGATGACCAGCCTTCGAGTAAGATATCAAGCTGTTGTACTACTGTAATACCGGATATCGCTCAAGATACAAAGACTTCAGAACCATTAGAAAAATGGCACGCACCAGAAGGTTTTAAACTACCAGATTCTACTACTGAAGAGGTAAAAAAAAATGCGTAAGTTGTGTGAAGTATGAGAAAAGTCTATACAATGCATTAAAAGTAATTATTAAACTTAATGATTGTAATGAGGGTTTTCAAAGAAAATATAAATTAGATAGTAGATGATATACGACGAGCATTAGCTAAGATTTTATCCTTTCTTTTTATTTCTCGTTCAATCTGATCTTTTATATCAATAGGGACATCACCGCTACTAGAACCTACACTTATTTTTTCTGTTGGGATTGCATTATTAACTAATATCGAACTACTGCTAGGTATTGGATCAGATATGCGAACAGATTTAGATCGAGATTTGGAACTTCTCTTTTTTATTTCTGTATTTGGAGAAGTAGAGGATTCCAGATGTAAGTTCGAAGAAGTATGATTCAAAGAAGGGGCAGAGCCTCGAATCTCCAATTCATCGCTTAATGGCCTGCTCTGCAATAAAACCTCACTTTCAATCCGATTAGAATTTTCAGGTAAGATTGTCGGCATAGGTAATATTTCAGAGGATATGGTACTTTGTATTATTTGTTGTTGGCGCTCACAATTTTCCCATATATCATCAATCTGATTTTCATGAATACAGAAATCTCTTATTATTCTATATTTAGGAACCTTGCCCTTAAGTATTCTAATTGTTTCTATTTGTTCAAAACTTAGAAATGTAGAACCTCGACGATAATATGATTTTAAATATGGAGTATCTATAATTTGATTTCTTATCGAATATTTAGAATGATAAAAAATGATATTTAAAATTTTAGAATGATAAAAAATAATATCTATTATTATAGATGGATAAGAAATATTTAGAATGATAAAAAACGATATTTAATATTTTAGAACAATAAAAAATAATATCTATTATTATAGATGGATGAGAAATATTAACAAAGTCAATACGAAGTGCTAGAAATTGAAATATAGATAAAAATAATTACTATATAACCTAATTCAGATACGGAGTATCCTGCTTCGCAGACAATATCTAATATTATTTTTTAATAGTCTACGATTATACTTGCACGCAAAATTATTTTGGGGCCCTGAAATTGCAATTTTGAAGAAAAAAGTCGAAATAGTTTTTCATAAAAGACGAAATTATTTTACTTAAAACCCGAAATTTTTTGACCACCCAGATTTATTCTTTGATTGAAGATACACATAACTGGATACTTTTTTTACTTCCATATATAGAATAGATTCTGCATAAATCTCAAAAAGTCGAAATATCTCAAAAATCCAAAATCAATTTTGGAAACATGTATATCTACGATATCTAATATTAAATATCGTTAGATAATTATAGAAATTATTAACAAAGCTAGTTTTATCGGACTTGTCTATACATATAGTGCATTAATATGGAAGTTCCGCATATAAGTCATAAATACTCTCGATTTCTTTATCCCAATCAATGCTTTGAATCTGATTACCTTTTAATAGGAATGGATCAATAGGATATTCTTGTCTTCTCCAGATTTTATAGATGCGAGTATTTGTTATCTTGTATTTTTTAGTTAATATAGATAACGCGTTTTTAGTACCTCTAGCATTAATAATCTCACAGATTGCTTCAGATGAAAGAGGAGTTGCATCAAATCTTAAACATCTAGGCATAATTCTTTTTTATTGGTAATATTTATATTTAATATTCATTTTCGCTACACATAGTTTAACCAAAGAATATATGGCTAATGTACATACTATACATGTCGTCAAAACTATTGAATTGAGTCAGACGCAATTAAAATTTAAAAATTTGGAATTGAGTCATATGAAAAATTGACGCAATTGACGCAATTGACGCAATTATTTTGACGCAATTACATAGACGCAACTAAATTTCAGTAGTTGAGTCAATGGCTTTTTACTTTTGACGACATGTATAGTACATACATCATCAGTAAATTTTTTTAAACGTAAGCCTTCGAAGTCCTTCACTCCGATAACCTTCGAATACCTCCAACATAAACGTAATATTTACGAAGGTTATTGGTACCGGAAACCTTCATTTTTATTAATAAAACGTAATACTCCGGAGGTTATTGATATCGATAACCTTCAATAACCTTCACTTTATCATAATAAACGTAATATTTGCGAAGGTTATTGGTCCGATAACCTTCAATAACCTTTGAAAACGAAATTATTACAATAACCTCCGACATAAAAAATTTCCTGATGATTGCAAAATATTAAAGGCTATCGACTTGGTAGTATGCGAGAACAAGAACTTGAAAAATCTTTACACCGTTGTTTAAAGTCTATATCCGAGCTAAATGACTCTAATGGAGTAATGCAATCTAAATGCTTGAAGCAAATGAAGGGTTTTGATCAGGAGAAAAAAGGATGGAATCGAGAAAGAAAGCAATGGGAAAGTGTATTTGATAATGTTAATAGTGAGAAACAAAAGTTACATACCCACACTTTAGAACTTATTGGAGAGACTAAGTGGTTAAAGATTGAAAATACTAACCTTATCTCCAAGAATATATGCAAAGATCGTTCTCTTGCCGAATCTAATGCTGAGAATGTCATAAAATCCAAGAAAATTAGATCACTTGAGTTTATGATCAAGATATTGGAAGGTAAGTTGACTTCAGCACAGAAGGATGTGTTTTCGATTCAAAATGAGTCATTGAAAAAAGATTCCGAGATATTGTCCCTTAAATCTAAAATAGCTGAAATAGAACAAATGAAAAGTGCACTGGTCTTAAAAGTTAGTGAGCTGGAACTATACATGTTCCCAAAATTGATTTTGGATTTTTGAGGTATTTCGACTTTTTGAGATTTATGCAGAATCTATTCTATATATGGAAGTAAAAAAAGTACCCAGTTATGTGTATCTTTAATCAAAGAATAAATCTGGGTGGTCAAAAAATTTCAGGTTTTAAATAAAATAATTTCGTCTTCTATGAAAAACTATTTCGACTTTTTTCCTCAAAATTGCAATTTCGGGACCCCAAAATAATTTTGCGTGCAAGTATAGCTGGAACATCTGAAATCAGAAGATATATCTCTATCTGTGATTGGCGGAGATGACGAAAAAAATACGCAAAGCGAGGAACAAAGTTCCATATCGAAGTCTAATAATAGCGAAGCTNGAGAAACAAAAGTTACATACCCACACTTTAGAACTTATTGGAGAGACTAAGTGGTTAAAGATTGAAAATACTAACCTTATCTCCAAGAATATATGCAAAGATCGTTCTCTTGCCGAATCTAATGCTGAGAATGTCATAAAATCCAAGAAAATTAGATCACTTGAGTTTATGATCAAGATATTGGAAGGTAAGTTGACTTCAGCACAGAAGGATGTGTTTTCGATTCAAAATGAGTCATTGAAAAAAGATTCCGAGATATTGTCCCTTAAATCTAAAATAGCTGAAATAGAACAAATGAAAAGTGCACTGGTCTTAAAAGTTAGTGAGCTGGAACTATACATGTTCCCAAAATTGATTTTGGATTTTTGAGGTATTTCGACTTTTTGAGATTTATGCAGAATCTATTCTATATATGGAAGTAAAAAAAGTACCCAGTTATGTGTATCTTTAATCAAAGAATAAATCTGGGTGGTCAAAAAATTTCAGGTTTTAAATAAAATAATTTCGTCTTCTATGAAAAACTATTTCGACTTTTTTCCTCAAAATTGCAATTTCGGGACCCCAAAATAATTTTGCGTGCAAGTATAGCTGGAACATCTGAAATCAGAAGATATATCTCTATCTGTGATTGGCGGAGATGACGAAAAAAATACGCAAAGCGAGGAACAAAGTTCCATATCGAAGTCTAATAATAGCGAAGCTAGTGTCAGCCCCTTAAGGCCTGCTTCCGCGGAGACACATATTTCTGTGGATAATAATCTCAGTAAATATTTTGCACGTAAAAAAAATATAGATCAAGATAGCAGAGCTAGTGTCAAGACACTTGAAAAAATCGATACTATTATGCCGGATCACACTGATGATGAAAATACTTCTATATTCGAGGATTCAGTGATTCGAGGCTATATATCACTACCAAAAATCAATACTGAGAATACTACCAAGGTAAGTGATGGAACTAATAAAAATAATATACTAGATGCATGGATAAAACCTGATGTATCATTAACTACACCTGAGAATGTAATCCCGCACCTTGCGCAAGAAAACCAGACTCACTTTCCAATTAAATCATATCCTCAGATTTCGGTGGGAGGAATGGAAGCGATTTCTGATATAGTGGGTAGTTCACCTCTAATGGCATTTATTATACTTGGTTTATTAATTATCACTTTTATATGGTTCGTAATAAAGCACGCGTGGGGAGTAGAAAGGAAAAGTGAACGGTTGCAGAATGCGTGGGTCAAGTAATAAATAATTGAAATCATATTCGTGTTATGTAATTTTGATCAGAATGAAACTCAAGTAAACATTATAGTGTGTTTTACGCCACGCGATTTTAGATTTTTAAGTACATCATTCATCATTTTTACAGTCTTTTTTTCATCCTCTATATCAAATGGTTCTTTTAACAAAAAGCGCAAATCATCAAGAGTTAATTTTCTATAATCATCTAACAATAAAGCAGGTCCTGGAATAACTATCCCATCTCGTCCCGTTCGTTGACTTATTAAACGAGTTGCTAGTGAATTTATAGGCAGTTTTTTATTCTGACTGTCATCATTACAAAATAAAATCAAATGAAAACTTTTTGGTCCAAAAATTGTTACATGATCATTATAATCACTTTGTAGTATTTTACTAATATCTCCTTTTTTAACATTAACTTGTCTTATTTCTGGAGGACCACGTATAGGTATATATATTCCTTGAGAAATTTCTTCCATAATGCTAATATTATATAATATTATTAATTTGATTAATTTTAAATGCAAGAATTTTTAGATTGCGGTGAATAGTCTAGATATCGTAAAAATATTTCTATAGATTATGGGTTAACACCTAAAACATTTTCAAATGAAGTTAGTCGAAGAGAATATGATGATATTAGTCGTATACGTCCCACTTGTTAAGATAAAATATATAAAAAGTTTGGTTTATGAAAATCCGGATTGAACCTTGGAGATTCAGGTTTTTGGGTCGCGGTGAACGGGTCCCGGTTATCTGATTCACATGCCTAGCCAATTGAGATGGAAGGTAAAATTCTATGTATATGCTTCCGATATATGAAGTAAGGTAAGTGATCGACATTATGAAAAATAACACACATATAATTTCTGATTAGTTCTAGTCTCACGAAGTGAGGATGCTTTGCATCTAATATATGAGATACATATTCGATAACTATTTTTGTGTCGCGCAATTTTGATCGAGATACAATTCTGGGTAATCGGTATATTTCGAGAGATGTTTCATGAAGTACAATGTACTCTAAAAAAATGGAACTCCAAGGAATAATTATTACAGATATATATATAAAATAAAATTGTGCTTTGGGGTCGGCAAATAAGAATAACAATTTGAGTAAAAAAGTGGGACCCCAAGGAATAATTATTACAGATATATATATAAAATAAAATTGTGCTTTGGAGGGTCACCAAGTAAGGGTAACAATTCGGCACTACGTGCCTCATCATCGAATGCTTTGGAGGGTCCACCAAGTAATTCTTATTTCGAGTAAAAAAAGTGGGCCTCCAAGGAATAATTATTACAGATATATATATAAAATAAAATTGTGCTTTGGAGGGTCACCAAGTAAGGGTAACAATTCGGCACTACGTGCCTCATCATCGGATGCTTTGGTGTATTACCAGATAGGATAACAATTTGACATTACGTGCCTCATCCTCGGATAATATAATAGATAACAATTCGGCACTACGTGCCTCAGGTTTGATATATTTTTGTTGTCCCAAAAACCTTCTAGGTGGGAATAGATGCTTCACTATATTTCGCATCAGGACCTTCCAGGTGGGACTATTTCGGCACTACGTGCCTCAACTCTGGCCCTCATAGAGGAATTAACCAGAAAACTAGGGCACTACGTGCTCAGTTCGGGCATAGCCCTCACATCGGGCCCATAAATGACGACATGCAACTGAATGCATCGTCAGATATATTTTTTACCCATGTGATCCAAAAACGGAAATCGGCCACAATACCAAACTGACATATAGTATGTCGCAGGTGGGTGACGGCAAAAATTGGTCACAATCGTCAAGCCACGGCACGTTGTGCCTATCATCACCACATGCCACGGTGGCTCTTGAATGACGATGCAAATGCAATCTGCACATCACATGAATCATTAAAAGGAAGCAAATATCAGACTTATTAGAGGCCAAAACGGGTAGCTATAAAATAAGTAGATATCAGTATACCCATAAGTAGGTAACAATATAGGGTAAGTAGGTATCAGTATAACGCTAAGTAGATAACACTATATATATAGTGTTATCTACTTAGCGTTATACTGATACCTACTTNATATATATAAAATAAAATTGTGCTTTGGAGGGTCACCAAGTAAGGGTAACAATTCGGCACTACGTGCCTCATCATCGGATGCTTTGGTGTATTACCAGATAGGATAACAATTTGACATTACGTGCCTCATCCTCGGATAATATAATAGATAACAATTCGGCACTACGTGCCTCAGGTTTGATATATTTTTGTTGTCCCAAAAACCTTCTAGGTGGGAATAGATGCTTCACTATATTTCGCATCAGGACCTTCCAGGTGGGACTATTTCGGCACTACGTGCCTCAACTCTGGCCCTCATAGAGGAATTAACCAGAAAACTAGGGCACTACGTGCTCAGTTCGGGCATAGCCCTCACATCGGGCCCATAAATGACGACATGCAACTGAATGCATCGTCAGATATATTTTTTACCCATGTGATCCAAAAACGGAAATCGGCCACAATACCAAACTGACATATAGTATGTCGCAGGTGGGTGACGGCAAAAATTGGTCACAATCGTCAAGCCACGGCACGTTGTGCCTATCATCACCACATGCCACGGTGGCTCTTGAATGACGATGCAAATGCAATCTGCACATCACATGAATCATTAAAAGGAAGCAAATATCAGACTTATTAGAGGCCAAAACGGGTAGCTATAAAATAAGTAGATATCAGTATACCCATAAGTAGGTAACAATATAGGGTAAGTAGGTATCAGTATAACGCTAAGTAGATAACACTATATATATAGTGTTATCTACTTAGCGTTATACTGATACCTACTTTATTCAATCCATATTTATTAAAGAAAATAAGTTAAATTCTGAGCAACTTTGTACAGCACAAAAAAGGATGGATAGTGTTCAACTTCCATCTGATATTGGTCGAATCCCTTCAAAGATTACTATCGGAGAAGGATTTTCAAAGCTCACTGCTGACCAATGGAAGACCTTTATTATGATATATGCAACAACAATTTTATGGGGCATGTTAGATGATAATGATAGAAAGATATTGGGACATTTTATTCGGGCGTGTAACTTATTAGTTGCTAGATTTGTTACTGAAAATGATCTGCAAGAAGCCCAAGAAAGATTAAGGGATATGTCAATAAATATAGAAAGAACCTATGGGCCTGAATTTATTACAAGTAATATTCATTTATCAATGCATATTCCTGAATGCATACGGGATTATGGTTCTGTTTATAGTTTTTGATTATTCCCATACGAACGATTAAATAGATACATAGGTAAGCCACACATATCAGATGTACGAAATTATAATAAATAAAATTTTAACACAAATCTTTTCATAGGTTCATATCTCAACAGTAATCGACAGATTGAACCTGAACTTATGCGAATTGTTCTTAAAAATTCGCTTGTGGATTATCATCTGATACATCAATAGACATCTGGTCTCCTAGAGAAGTTCCATCAATTTCTTTCTCCAAAGAAAGCTGCCGGCAGTTTAACTGTAACTAATGAATTTGATAGAGAAGAGTTACAGTATTTTATCTCAATGAGACATGATATATCTAATAAGATCTATGACACTGAACTTATACCAGGACGTATGCTGACGCCTTCGTATGAAAAGGTAAGTATTCCTATAAAAGTTCAAAAAATATTATGTGAATGGTATGCAACATTATATAATAGAAAAAAGAAGGATGTAAATGCGTGTATGGAAGTAACTATGAATCAACATGCAAGATTAATAATTGGTAATGAAATATTTGGGTCCATAATCGCTGGACGACATGAAAATAATGTAATTATATTAGTGAAGTAAAAAGCATACAGAGATAGAAACAGTGATATTTACCCTGAAGAGGTACAATATTATTTCGAACATACTCTAACACTTCCAAAAGAACCCAAAACATATCTTCTAACATATGTTAAATGGTATAAAAATGCGCCTTCCTCTAATATACGATTTAAACATAAATTTATGGAACCCGAAAAGTCAAATACAGAATTATGGAAAGCAGAATACTGTGAGGAAGGTCAAGATTCAATTATAGCAGTGCATAGAATATATGGTCGAGCAATTAAGATAAATTATCAAGTGGGAAAAAGCGATAATTATGTCTCAATAATTCTGTTGAATAGAAGATTTATTGTTTAATTTATTTTATTTTATTTATATTATATATATTATTTTCATATAAATAATAAAGCATAGTTATATTTTTATTGTTTTAAATAATCTCTTAGCATGTATAAAAACTTGATTTAAACTTGATTTGAGAAGTAAATATTATATTTGAACTAGAGAAATTCAATATTGTGTTTCTAATAAGCGTAAATAAAGGTTAAAAACATGATATGCTAAAATGTATATCGGGTGTCCGATATTATTTACACATATCGGTGACCCGATATTATTTATTTACACATATCAGTGACCCGATAGTTGTAAAATAAATATCGTGCACCCGATAGTTGTAAATAAATATCGGGTAGCTGATATTTATTACAAAAATCAGGTATCTTAATAAATATCGGTAATATTTAATACACCTATCGGTATACGTGTTGCCCAAATCCCAAATAATTTGGGATTTGGGATGCTAAAATGCACAAATTACTAGTATTTGGGATTTGGGATTTGGAATTTTGGCAAAAGATACTAATTATAATTTGGGATTTGGGATTTGGGATTTCGACATTTGGGATTTCGGCATTTGAATTTTGAATTTGGGCGGCAGGTATACTTATTGGGGATATAAAAAATTTGATTAAAAAAAAATATCGGGTACTTTAATATATCGGGGACCCAATTTTTTATAAATGACCGATATCTCCCGACTAGTATTTATTTACACCTATCGGGGACCTATCGGGGGTCCGATAGGTCCCCGATAAGTGCCCGATAGGTGCCCGAAATACAGATTTTGACCTGTGTATCCAAGGATGCTCACATTTCAAAAGTGGTTTTCTTTTTATACTTAAGCAAATGTTTCATCAAATTCTTGTCAATACTTGGTACTACTTTTTTATTGACTTCATGATTTCCTCCTATTCTTCTTTAGTAAACAGATTCTTAATGTCATCATCAGATGTATCGACAATAAAAGAATGGGCCGGTTGCTCATATTCCAATTTTGACATATACATATAAAGTACATCTTTGATATTTCTTCCTAAAGGAAACACCATTTTCTATCCTTCATAATGTTTTGATATAATTTTTCATGAAATAGCCAACGTGACAGTTCTTTATTGGAAGTGCTGATAATGGGTACAATAATTGTAGATGCCTCAAGATTTTTGTCATTTTATTTTTTAATGTTGTATCACTTGAATCGCTGGTAGATTCTGTTTGACTCTTCAAATCAATTGAAACATTTTTCATTATTTTTTCAGATGAATCTTCTGTGTCAAAGCTACTAATACCACATCATAAAGAAGAAGTTAATTCATAATTCAACATATAACGTAAATGATTATATTACCTGGTTTGTATAGTATTGGATAACTCTGTAAGGTCAATTTGTCCATCAATTTCATTTAAATGAGGTTTGATCGTCTTTTTATCTAAATTGAAAAAAATTTCGGTCATTAAGTTTCAAAGGAACTGAAACGTATTGGTATTCCCCAACTCCAACTGTTGTTCTTTTTCGCTTCTCTTTTCAATATAATTGGAATCCGACCAATTTGACTCCTCAGAACTTTCTTCGTAAGATATGTGATCTCTTTCTCTGAGAACCATTCTTATCATTCACACTCTCCTAAAAGAAGTGCCTAATGGCCTTGAAGTTAATGACCGTGGTCTTAAACAAATTTAACTTTTGAGAAACTTGCTCGCGTTTAGTAGATAAGATATTAGTAATATATCTCTCTTTTGAAAATTTTCGTAAAAATTAATCAAGGTTCCGTGAGATATTTTTGTTGATCATTCTCCCAATTCTTTGCAACTTGAAGGTCAGGTTGAATAATAGAATAATAAAAAAATAATAATCTTAATTATTACATTATTATGTTTCTAAAGTTACCATTTCCTATTAGGTCGACTAATTGACTTGGGTTAATTGGTTGTCTGCACCCCAACGCTGGTTTTGTGGCTCAGCTAATTGACTTGAATGACAAAGAAGCTAGTTGATTCCTTGTCACGCAACTTATCTATGTTCCCAATATATTTCCAAGAAATATTTTTATTGATCTTTCTATATCTGTCAAGGAGAAGTTGTGCTTTTCCCTTCCTCTTTCCTTTCTCGTGGTTAGTAATATTCTCAAGGCCTCTGTTTTCAGTTGTCTCCGCTTTAATTCAAAAATCCTATAATGCTCCATTCAGCCTAAAATATTTGTGAAAGTAAAATTTTTATTTTTCACACGTACATATATAAAATTCAAATTTGTCCTACAGTACTAGTGTTGTTAACAGTCCGGCTTGGTCCGACTTAAGACCCAAGTCAAGCCAAACTGTTAGCAAGTCAAGCTGAACCGGACCGAACCCCATCGACTTGAAAGTACAAGTCAAACCAAGCTGGACCAAACCATTCAAGTCGATGGGGCCGAATGGGGTTGATAGGGTCGATAGGTTGACTGACCCCATCAGCCCCATCAACTCCATCGATTTCGATTACAAGTCAATGGGGTTGATGGGGCTGATGGGGTTAATGGAATTAATTAATTCAAAATTATTATTATTATTTATTTTCCATCGGTCCCATCAACCCCATCAACCCCATCGACTTTGATTATAAGTCGATGGCGTTGATGGAATTGATGGGGCTGATGGTTAATCAATTAAAAATTATTATTATAATAAATATAAAAATAATAACACATGATATAGTTCAACTCTATCAGTCTCATCGGTCCCATCAGTTCAATTAGAAGTTGATGGACCGATGGGACCGATGAAACCGATGGGGTCAATTAAATTTATTAATCAAAAATTATTATATTATAAAATAAAATAAAACGTAAAAATAATAACATGTGATTGGCCCATTGGTCTCATTGACTTACCATCGACTTGGCGACTTGAAGTCAAGCCAAACCGCAAGTCAATCGACTTGAAATCGAACTGGACCGATGATTTGAAACTCTCAAGTCGAACCGGACTGATGACTTGAAACTCTCAAGTCGAACCGGTTCAGCCCCATCGGTCCAGTCCGGTTCGGTTCGGTTCAGTTTGGACTTAACAACACTATACAGTACATCAATATTCCGTGATCTGTAATTATGATCACATGCGGATTAACAGTTCGATTTTATAGATTTTTTATTTATATCAAGATATATAGCAAAATCTGAATAACGTTTGATTGTTGTAGAAATTTGTATTTTTTGAGTCAACAGAAATAAGAACAGAATAAATATTTGAAAAATCTAAAATTTTTCCCTATCAGGAATTAAATATAAACGTTCTAGTGCATCCAAAATACACCGATCTATAACGTCCTACGAACACCACCTACGTTCATATAGCGTATTAAATATGCCGTTCTAATGCGTTCTCCGAACGCTTCGTATATATAGCGTACTAGAACGCACCATTCTAGTGCGTTCTCCAAACGTTTTGTATATATAGNAAATTATTTTTTATTTTAAATTAAATTAAATATATTATTTATTATTTTTTATTATTATTTTATATAAATTAAATATCAATCGATTAGAAATTATGTCTAAATTATATATGTTGTCAAAACTAATTTGGTTTTGACTTAACTCTTAAAATTTTAATTTTTAATTGTGTCTAACTCAACTAATTGCGTTAATCACTAGTAAAAATTAAAATTTGCCTTGACTTAATTCCAATTTTTCTTAATTTTAATTACGTCTGACTCAATTCAATAGTTTTGATGACATGTATAGTCTAAATTACATTTATATTATATAACTAATGCATCAGGAATTAAATATAAACGTTCTAGTGCGTCCAAAATACACCGATCTATAGCGTCCTACGAACACCACCTACGTTCATATAGCGTATTAAATATGCCGTTCTAATGCGTTCTCCGAACGCTTCGTATATATAGCGTACTAGAACGCACCATTCTAGTGCGTTCTCCAAACGTTTTGTATATATAGTGTACTAGAACGTACCGTTCTAGTGCGTTCTCCAAACGTTTTGTATATATAGCGTACTAGAACGCACCGTTCTAGTATGTTCTCCAGACGTTTCGTATATATAGCGTCCTAGAACGCCTCTATATAATTCCAGATGTTATAGAAAAATGCAAGATACTTGGGTATAATTGTGAATCAAACGATCAAGAAGGAATATTAATGTATTATGAAGACCCATATATGTATAGGAATCTTCGAGAATTGCTTTACTTTTAATACACGTTCCAAAATTTTTATTTATCATTATATGAAAATTGTTTATCTTTTATTTTGCTTTCAAGCTCTAATTCTGATTCTCAATTATAATTATTTATGTCCTATTATTTTCTACATTATCATTATTACAACTATGGTAAAATAGTTTAAGTTGATTAAAGATATAGTAATATATATATTTAAACTATTTAAACGTGATTTTAAAAAGTGCCGATGTCGAATGTCAATCCTCGAATAAATTTGTGATTGCTATTTTATGAAATTTCAATAGATTTCCTCCATGTTCAGCACAAATCCGGGAAGAATTTGAGAGGCAACCTGGGCAGGATTTTTATAAGTATTCCAATTGATATTATTATCATTGATGGTATAAACCCTCACTTCTGGAGGATTTACATTTGTATCTCTACATCGCACCTTTTTCTTCATCAGTCAAAGTATCCCACCTGCAATAATAAAATATAAATTAATAATTGCATAAAGCATAAAAATTATCTTTATTCAGAAACCTGGTTTTAAGAACCACGGATATATTCGGAATTAGAACAGTAGGTTTATCATAATTAGAATCTTCCAAATCAAGTAATCTATAGCCTCCCTAAAATCAAAACAATTACAGTATTAGCAATATAAAGAAGGAAAAAATAATGTTTGTATAACATACCTAAGAAGAACTACGACGCCCAACTAAATTAACATTACGTTTACACCAAATACAAACTTCTGTGATTATCATCATTTCTTCTTCACCTAATAATATTTTTTTTCGTAGTTCAGTGAAATTCTAACTTAATATTAATAAATGAGTTATGTACTGGATTTATTATGAACAGGCATTATGTAGAGTTTGCCTTCAATTAAATTCATACAAAAAAAGGAAGGGTTTTCATCCGCAATTTTTTCAAATTGCTGTAAACTACAATCGGGAATAACAATAAGTGGAATGCCAAGGGACATCTGAGAAGTCTTAAGTTTATTGTGGTATCTTTTCACCTGAAAAAAAAAATCATATTTAAGTATATTATCATTCTGTAGATTTAGAGTTTTGATTTTACCGATATTTGTTGAATTTTTCGTTGACTTTATAAGATATTTAGAAAAAAAATCGTTGGACCAAAAAGATTACTAATTGAAACATATTATACAAAAGGAGAGAATATGAATTCATACTCGGGAATTAGCAAGAGTACTCGATACCACAGCCAAAGAGGCCCAAATCCAATACAAGATATGAAAATAAAAGGCGAGAATATCAATAAAAAGGAATTTTTGTAATAATTAAGGATTTTTTTTAATTTTTTGCAGGTTCATATTTTGGTTTCTTACGATTATATTGAATTTCTGACCTTATTATTCAATTGATTTTATATTTGTTAAACTATGACTATTATCTCATAATATGCAATAGTTTTTACATTTTTCAAGCATCAGTTACTTATATTATCAGAATGACTTCACTTCCTTACAGTGTTCCCACATTATAAAAATTGTATCATATCGGTTCCCTTATCTATCTTTAAAACACAGCAATAAATATTCTGATACCTTGAATTTAATTTATGAATTTACTGCTTTGTCATATATTTAATATGTTCAACACGCGACAAATTTATGTAAAAAATTGATGATATTCATGTCATGTCATATCACATGAATGAATGTTCAAGTACCATTCTATCAAGATAGAAGTTTGTGTTTTTGAAGTTGTTTGAGTCAAAAGAATAATAACAGAATAAAAATTTGAAAAATCTAAATCTTGTCCTTCTGAAAGGTTATAGAAAAACGCAAGATACTTGCGTGTGGGGAGACATAATTGTGAATCAAACAATCAAGAATGAATTTTCCTAAGGTATTAAAGTATTATGAAGACCCATATATGTATAGTTATTCCAGAACATCTTCGAGAATTGCGTTACTTTAGTAGTAGACTTCTTAACAGTGGTATTACATGTTCCAAAATTTTTATTTATCATTATATGAAAATTGTTTATCTTTATTTTCGCTTTCAAGCTCTAATTCTGATTCTCAATTATAATTATCTAAATTAGAATTTATTCAAAAATTTATTACAATGTCAAGTTCATTGAATTTGATTAAAGATAAACAAAATAAAAATAATGGTAATATATATATTTAAACCATTTAAACGGATTAAAAATTGATTTTAAAAGTGGTTGTTGCCGATGTCGTTTATCTATTAAATCTGTGATTGCTATTTTATGAAATTTTGGGAAGGATTTGAGAGGCAACCTGGGCAGGATTTTTATAGGTTTTCCAATTGATATTATTATCATTGATGGTATAAACCCTCACTTCTGAAAAACAATAATTAATAAACAAATGTTGATCATAATTAATTTATTTTCCTCCATTCCCATTTTAACATTTTATTGTGAACATTCTGGGTGGAATTGCTAGGTAAACGTAACTCAACAATAAAATTTGGAGCAATTGGTGGATACGCTTCATCTTTATCATTATCAGACAAAAGTATCCCACCTGCAATAATAAGTATAAATTAACAATTGTATAAAGCACGAAAATATCTTTTATCTTTATATCTGGTAACATTCAGAAATCTGGCTTTGAGAATAACAGAGACATCAAGAGCCAGAACAGTAAGTTTATCATCATCATCATTAGAAATTTCTGGATTAAGTAATCGAATAGTTTTCGCACTTTTCAAGCATCAGTTAAAATTTTATATGATCAGATAACATCAAGAATGACTTCAATTGCAAAAATTTTCCACTCCCACATTATAAAAATTGTATCATATTATTTACCTTATCTATCTTTGAAACAACATGAATGAATTTTCGATTTATTCTATCAAGATATATAGCAAATCCTGAATAACGTTGTAGAGGTCTATATGTTTTGATTGTTGATTTCCTTTTAACAGAATAATTTTCTGAAAAATCTAAACCTTGTCGGAGGAGGTATGATTGTGGATCAAACTACATTTGCTTCTATCAATATATTTTGCAATAGATGAAAAGTAATTGTTGAAATAGCAATATAGGGTTAAGCTTGAGAACTTTGTAGTTCATTTTCGATTTAGCATAATGAATTTCTATTTTGTTTTAATAAGATTTTCATGTGACTTGTGTATCTCCTCAAATATTCGGCTCCTAGCTTTCTTTCTTCCGGGAGCTAGGAAATCATGTAAGTTAATCTCAGCTTTGTTGAACCATTTCTAGTAATTTTGGTTAACAAAATTACAAATCTCTATCAAGTAAATTCAAGTTAATAATGTTGATGCATGTCTGACGTTTTTATTTGCAATGAGATCATTAAATCTGAGAATGATATTTGTATATTTTGTTTCAATTGTACTGTAGAATCATACATATAGAAATTTAAATCCAAGTCATATTCTTCCTTTGGTTTTAATAATATATTCCTTTCATCTTTACTGTACACATATAATTATATATTTAAAATAATCATTATTTACATTAATTTTAATATTTCAAAATGAATAATTAAATATCTATAATTTTATAATTTAATAATATATGGGAATATTCACCTTCGTAGCAAGGGAAAAAATATTAAAAGAAAAAAAAATTATTATTATTATATGTATAATTTAAAAATTGTCTTCTTCTTCTTCTTCTTCTTCTTCCTCATCATCGTCTATAATACTAAAAAGATTTCTTCTTTGTTCCTCAATATCAACATTATCATCTTTGTATCTTTCTATTTCTTGATTTTCTATATTATCAATTCCATCATCATCAATTCCATCAACAATATCCTCATTTCCATTCCTACCATCCCTCTCATTATAATCATTATCATCATCTTTATATCTTGTTAGATGATGATGATTATTATCACCATCATCATCATCATCATTATTATTATTTACCAAATTCCCTAATAATGTTTCCTCCACTTCTTCCTCTTCTTCTCCTCTATCCAATAATAAACCTTGACTTAATATGTGATCATAGTCCGCCGATAAATTTCGAGGTTCTAGAGCAAAGAAATTGCTATTTCGTATTAATCGATTGGAACGTCGATAGCTTATAATTATAGCTATTACAAATATCATGGTAACTGCTATTATCTAAGATATATATTATATATACATGTATGTGTGTATGAATTATTATAATTCAACAATATTACTTTTATTTTATTATTTTTTTTTTGTACTTTTGCACAACGAAATCCAACGAAAGCCATACCGAGATTCCTGTAATCCACCAGGATTCACTATCAACAAGTACAGGTTCTAATAATAATAATAAATAATATTATTTAATCGTAGTCTCCCAAGACAATTATATGATAAAAATAAACATATAATCAAAATAATTCATACCATGAGGTTCATCTGACGAATCTTTTTCTTTTAGATCTATCGGAAGACCTTTTTTAAAACATAAAATTCTCAAAGGTTTAGTTACGTTAAGAAGGAAAAAAGGAAAAAAGGAAAAAAGAAAAAAAACAATAAATTATATTACTTTGACAAAACCTTCCGTAGTTCACAAATACCACAAGTAGAATCCTTAACAAAGTATTAATATCTTTCTTAAAAAAAAACAAAAAAAAATTAATTTCTTGAAATATATATAATTCAAATATACAGTTTAATTTAATTTCTCACCATGGTGAAAAATGTCGTCAAAAATTTTTGGATCGTGACGAATTATTATTGTTTCAACTATTGTCACCAATCATAATTGGGGAAATAACATTGTTATTTCCAAGTCACTTGACTGTTCGAATGCGCCATAAATGATTTTTCCATATATATCATCATAGCCAAATTTCCAAATATTGATATATTAATATCCAGCATGCGAATGTCGCTACACGTGACACACACGAAAATTATATGACGATCTGAATGCGATTTGCGTCATTTATGTCTTTCTTAGGGTGGTTGGTCAGGCGGTTAACGAAAGTTATAGTCAATTTTTATTCTTTAATATAATATTATTAACTTTTTATAAATGAATAAAGAGGAGACCTCACTCGTCGTTCAAAAAATAAAAATAAAAAAAATATGGATGTTGAGCAACATATTAACTAAAATATGCCGAAATCTTTGTCCCTAGTTGGCTGGAATTTTTGTCACCTCTTAATTGGGCGTCCTAGATAAACTGGGACGCGTCTCAGTAAAAAAAAGTTAACTGGGATGGATTATATTATAGGAGAAAGCTTTTTTCTTGTTATATTCTTTTATATCTTCTATAAATCCGTCCTAGTATCTTAATAAAAATTAAAATTCTAGGAAAAAAAAACTCAAAACTTTTCAGTATATCTTTAATTATATAATTGTACTGAAAAATATAAAGAATAAAAAGAATTTGAAATTTCGTTAGAACGCCGGGACAGAATTCTCTCATCTGCCTCAAAAAAAGTTTTCTTCTATAATATATTACGTCTTAGTAAAATTTTCTGATCTAGGACGGATTTTACTAGGACTGATTCGATTTCCATAACAATCAGGAGATCCCAACGATGCATCAGACAAAAAAAAGGCAAAAATAGATTGAATATTTTTTTAGACTTCAATTTGATGTAGCAAAAATTATTTTATTCCTGCAAGAGATCCGATGATATCAATTTTTCTTAAACATTTCATGCAGTAAGCTATATAAATCACTAAATTGACATGTCAGAGAGAGTAAAAAAAAAAATGCAAATTATTATTATCGCTATAATTCCTCTTCTGTTACTTGAATTTTCTTGTGCCCTTCTTATTCTGTTACTTAATTTCCCTCTTATCTTGTTTATGCTTTTTCTATTTGGAGTTATTATAATCTTATTACGCTTTAACCGGTATGGACTATGATCAGTGAAAACATTTATACTATATGATCTAATACAGAATATCTTTTTAATTTAACAGATTTATGTCTCATACTGACTTAGAAGAAGCGATTTCTTCTGAAATTTTCACACCCTTGCCTCTTGAAGTTCCTGATTGTTTTAAAGCTAGAGGTTTAGAAAAAGATTGGTCTAGACTTATAAAAGAAGGAAGAGGTTAGATTTACTATTACTACTTTAAATGTTATTAGATCCGCATTAAAGCCTATTTATATATCATGCAATAGATTTCCGCAGAGAGGACTGGTATAGTACACATATTCATTCAGCAAGAAGTGAGTTTTATTTATTTTTTTTATTGATTTAGAAATGATCAATAAATTGGATGCCTTTAAGTTATTCGCGTCATATTCATTTTGTAGGGGAAGGGATTACTCCCTTGGAACACCTCGCTGAACATTTAAAACATCATCCAGAAACGGACACAGAAGACGAAGACGACGATCAAGAAGAACAGTAATGCCCCCTCTCACATAACTTTCCCCAAGTCCAGTTCCTATATAAGATCGCGAAAATATTCATGAATATGAATCGAACTCAGAAAAATTCGTCTATAGGCGTAATGTAGTCAAAATTAAGTGTATCTTTACCTCTTTATTATAATTGAATGTAAATATTAAATATATTATTATCAGGGATTGTTGTATTTCTATTGTTACTATCAGGGATTGTTGTATTTCTATTGTCTGTCATGTGCGATTATATAATTGTGCACCATTTTTTTGCTTGTAACAACATCCTAGTTACGACGTATACTTCACAAATGTTATCAAACCCGATTCGCTTATTCATAATATTAATTTTTCCCTAGTAGTAAGATGTACCGACCTATAAAAGTATATCTAATAATCGCTATTCGGAATTGCTGTTAAAATGGATTTGCTTGTGTCCTAATAAAAAATCCGTCCTGGTTTCATCCTAGTAAAAAAAAAAGTTAACTGGGATGGATTTCGATATAGAAGAAAGAATTCTAAATCTTTTTTATCTTGTTCTTTTATATTCATTATATATTATTTGGAATACTTCCACTGACGGAATTCTTCGCTGGAATTATTATGGAGGGAAAGGTATAAATATTTCTTCCATAAGAAATAAATGTAGAAAAAAAAAATCAAAAGGGAGTGGGAATAATATAATTNATTATAATTGAATGTAAATATTAAATATATTATTATCAGGGATTGTTGTATTTCTATTGTTACTATCAGGGATTGTTGTATTTCTATTGTCTGTCATGTGCGATTATATAATTGTGCACCATTTTTTTGCTTGTAACAACATCCTAGTTACGACGTATACTTCACAAATGTTATCAAACCCGATTCGCTTATTCATAATATTAATTTTTCCCTAGTAGTAAGATGTACCGACCTATAAAAGTATATCTAATAATCGCTATTCGGAATTGCTGTTAAAATGGATTTGCTTGTGTCCTAATAAAAAATCCGTCCTGGTTTCATCCTAGTAAAAAAAAAAGTTAACTGGGATGGATTTCGATATAGAAGAAAGAATTCTAAATCTTTTTTATCTTGTTCTTTTATATTCATTATATATTATTTGGAATACTTCCACTGACGGAATTCTTCGCTGGAATTATTATGGAGGGAAAGGTATAAATATTTCTTCCATAAGAAATAAATGTAGAAAAAAAAAATCAAAAGGGAGTGGGAATAATATAATTATATTATTCCCACTTAGATTAGGTTATTTCCACCTCCTATGCGGCCAATATGATAATTCTGGCCACATTCAAAGGTGGTCCATTTCATAAATCTGGTCACGCATTAATGTGGCCGATCTCAAAAAATTGGCCACATGGGAGCCAGGTATATAGTGTCATAGTTAATGTGGAATGTCTTGTGCACCCTTTAGGAATCCAAATCCAATATTGATAATATTTTAATCACTGATATTAATTTTCATACATCAGCTTAACATTCCCGATCAATTTCCATTGTAAGGAAATATCTGAGTTAGGTTATGATGATTGGTATGCGACCCTTCTACATTAACTCCTAATTTTTTTAGAAAACCAAATTCGATAGTGATATTTATATGCCATGACCTGTGAAGGTGGCCGATTTCATAAAGTTAACCACATGCAAGCAAGTTGGTTCCATTACTTGATTAATGATGTGATTGCGATTATGTCGTCATTTGAGGAGACTAAAAAAAGTAATTGCACATCTTGCGATTTACACATTATTAGTAGACCCAATATATGTCGAGCTACCATTTTATATATATATCCACTATATAAATGCAAAGCAATATTACCGAAGTTACCTACCCCGACATATATCCAAAAACATATTGTTAAATGGGTAGGCTTCTTCCATATTTCTGAAGATTATACCACTTTACCTACCCAAAAACATACCATTAAAAAGTGTAGTGTTCTATCATATTTTATATATATCCACCATGTGAATGCAAAGCAATAATTCCGCAGATTACTACACATATACCATATCCCAATCATATACCATCAAAATGGATATTCTTCTGCCATTTTTCTCTCTCTAAGTTATTACACTTGAATATCCCGATCACATACATTGAAATGGGTAGGCTTCTTCTATACTTCTTCTATTTATGTCTAGAATGTCTAAGTTAAAGTAAAATTCTAGGAAAAAAGCAAAACTCTTTCCTATGGTATACCTATATACATGTACAGTCAAGTCTCTTTATAATCACATCATCGGGACCAATTAAAAAAAAAGTGATTATAAACAATTGTGATTACATAGAGACTTTTTTACATAGTATTAATATGTATAGGTTCTTATATCATATGACAAATGTGATTATAAAAAATTCAGTGATTATAAAAAAATTTTTTTATATAGCATTAATAGGTATTGGTTCTTGTAAAAAATGTGATTATAAAAAATTTTTAATATAGATGATTATATAAAGTGTGATTATAGAGAGACCTGACTGTATATATATCCATGATTTTGTTTTGTTTTAAACGACCAGTGTGGTTTCATCTTTATTCAGGTACTTATAATATACATTACAAACAAGTAACTTAAACTACAAATACATATAGAATAAAAACTGACTATAAAACTTTCAATTTTAACGGTCTAACCAGCCACCGTAAGACACAACAAGCATCTTATTTAATAGGAACCCTATTAAAGTCAAATTACGAAATAAAAATGAACCCTCTAACTACTACTACACCACTTCAACTTCAGACCTTTGCATAAAGCACGGTCAATACTACATTACAACACTTTTATACCTTGAATCCCAGCGTACTAATCTACGATACTCACTAACCCTAGCCATAACATATTGGTTTGACGAAACAAAAGTTTCTTCCAAGATATAATTCTCGTGGCTACTATTACGAACCGAAATTCTACCAGCATTGACATTCTCTGGTCATTAACGGGAAAATTTTCATCTCCTGTTCACTATTACGTCAGTTTCTCATAGTTGAATACTTCTTTTCCCTCCCATTCAAATGATGGTGTAATGAACATACGTTCTCTCAGTATGTGTGTTAGTAATTCACCGTGGTCCTTATAAATTGATGTCGTAACAGATTCAAAAATCCTCCCAAGTATCATCTATGTATGGAAGTCAGGCTGTCTGACAGATTGTTCTCTCAAATGAAGTACATCGCCTTTTTGAGTCCAGTTGTAAGAGGTAATCCTCCTGCAAAATGTTGACCATTATCCACGGAAAGTATTGTAATCTGATAAAAAATAAAACTTCAAACCACTCTCACAACTCAACAACTAACCCTCTACTCAATACCACAACTCACACCCCGGCACTAGTGGTGGGATCCGGATATCCGTTTATCCGTGGACGGATAATCCGTGAGCTTTATCACGGATACGGATATCTGTAATTAAATATCCGGATATATCCGCGGATATCCTTGGATATCTGTTATTATCCGAGGATATCCTTAGATATCCGTTATTATCCGTACTTATCTGTTATATATCTGTTTTATCCGTTATATATCTGTTTTTATCCGTTATTTATCTGTTTTTATCCACTATATATCTGTGAATAAAAAACTAAAAATTAGAAATAATTGTCAAGGGTTGTTTGCATATCCATCATATAAAAAAAATAAAAATGTCATAAGAATTTATTTGCATAGAATTATACATTATTTTTTTAAATGGTAAAATAATTTTCTATTGCATTTCAATTTAATGATTTAAAAGGTGAAAGGGCTTTAAGGTTATGAGATACACGATCAATTTGTTCTTTGATGATTGTAACTTTATTTCTAAAGATTTACATATAATATAAAATTCCGTTTTCAGACTTCTCTCGCAATTTGTAGAACAGGGAGCGATTTTTCACAAAGATATTTCTAAGACAGATCGAAAGCCCTGGTTCTTAGCTACAAGATGATATGTGTTTCATCTCTGTAGCATCGATATTCGCCGTGACAATGAGGTTTAAAGCCAAGCAATTGTCAAAACGTCTATGAAAATTTAAGATTTACAAGATTTACATATAAAAATTCCGTTTTCAGACTTCTCTCGCAATTTGTGGAACAGGAAGCGATTTTTCACAAAGATATTTCTAAGACAAATCGAAAGCCCTGGTTCTTAGCTACAAGGTGACATGTGTTTCATCTCTGTAGCATCGATATTCATCAAGATAATGAAGTTTAAAGTCAAGCAATTGTCAAAACGTCTATGAAAAATCTTTAAAAAATTTTTTCATCGGCGTTTTGACAATTGTTTGACTTTAAACTTAATTATCTTGATGAATATCGATGCTACAGAGATGAAACACATGTCACCTTGTAGCTAAGAACCAGGGCTTTCGATTTGTCTTAGAAATATCTTTGTGAAAAATCGCTTCCTGTTCCACAAATTGCGAGAGAAGTCTGAAAACGGAATTTTTATATGTAAATCTTNTTTCACGGTATAATTAATTTGTTCTTTGATGGATCTTATAACTTTAAAGCTTGATGCAACGATTTGGTACTATAACTATGAGCCACTGCAAAATATTTATTACTTTAATTATAAGTCATAATTTTATTTGCATATTTTTTGTTATATTTTAGATATCTCATAAGAATTTTGCATAGAGTTAATATAAAAAATAGTTGCATATTTTTGACCAAAATCTTGCAGATCTTTTATGACATTTATTATAATATTTCGGGGTCCTGTTGTCACATATAAATTTTTTATTTTAATAAGTAAATATCAAAAACGATACTAAGTAACCTTAAAGATAAGATGAATTGCGTATCATATTAAAATTGAGTGAACAATTGTTATTTCAAAAGATTTCACCCGTTCGAACTTTAATCGTCAATAGTTCCCTCAATTTTGATGATATAAGTCTGTCTTTTTTATATAATACGCAATTTATTCTTGTCTTTAAGGTTACTTAGTACCNAGCGATTTTTCACAAAGATATTTCTAAGACAGATCGAAAGCCCTGGTTCTTAGCTACAAGGTGACATGTGTTTCATCTCTGTAGCATCGATATTCATCAAGATAATGAAGTTTAAAGTCAAGCAATTGTCAAAACGTCTATGAAAAATCTTTAAAAAATTTTTTCATCGGCGTTTTGACAATTGTTTGACTTTAAACTTAATTATCTTGATGAATATCGATGCTACAGAGATGAAACACATGTCACCTTGTAGCTAAGAACCAGGGCTTTCGATTTGTCTTAGAAATATCTTTGTGAAAAATCGCTTCCTGTTCCACAAATTGCGAGAGAAGTCTGAAAACGGAATTTTTATATGTAAATCTTTAGAAATAAAGTTACATAATCGTTTCACGGTATAATTAATTTGTTCTTTGATGGATCTTATAACTTTAAAGCTTGATGCAACGATTTGGTACTATAACTATGAGCCACTGCAAAATATTTATTACTTTAATTATAAGTCATAATTTTATTTGCATATTTTTTGTTATATTTTAGATATCTCATAAGAATTTTGCATAGAGTTAATATANAACGATACTAAGTAACCTTAAAGATAAGATGAATTGCGTATCATATTAAAATTGAGTGAACAATTGTTATTTCAAAAGATTTCACCCGTTCGAACTTTAATCGTCAATAGTTCCCTCAATTTTGATGATATAAGTCTGTCTTTTTTATATAATACGCAATTTATTCTTGTCTTTAAGGTTACTTAGTACCATTTTTGACATTTACTTATTAAAATAAAAAGTTTTATATATGACAACCGTCAATAATTATTTCCGATTTGTAATTTATAAAGTATTGCAGATCTGAACGGATATCTGAGGATATCCGCACAGATATCCGAGGATATCCGTTTATCCGAAAAAAATATCCGTACACCAAAGTGCCAATCCGGATATCCGGATATCCGTGCGGATACCCGGATAGGTCATAAACGGATCCCACCACTACCCGGCACAACTAATAAACATCACACTCCCCCGTCCTCCCACAATTCATCACATCACATACCATTACCACCGATCATCATCTAAGTACCACCGTACCCTTTTTCGTTATCAATACATCACACCAGAATTTAAAGATCGACAATTCAGAGTCAAACCAAGATTTGACATTCCCCCCAAAAAGTATTTCATGAAAAAGGCGAGGAATTTTGTGGCGCAGACCTGTTCGCTACCAAGCCAAAAATTAAACAGCCCCAGAATACATTCCTGTTTCCAGTATTCGTTCGAAACAAAACCGTTAACCTAGGAAAAAGCAGTCTGGCCTACACAAAAACCGACCACTGGTTCATTTCAGAACTCATCCACACGAAGACTATTCCCAAGAAAATAGTAAAGTTCGCCGTTTACACCTTTCCTCAAGGAAACCAGAACCAAACTCATAGGCACACTGCAATACATCTACTAGACAAGAGGCATCACTATAGTCTTATTCGGCTTGCCGTTAGCTTCCAACTAAAGTAGTACGCAAGGTAAACTATTACATTTTACTACTGCGGATTTTGAAAAATTTATTGACCGGAGAAAGAGAGTTTTTTTTTTTTTTTTTTTCTGTATATATATCCATGATATATATAGTATATACCATATATACATACATACACTACACATCTATATAATAATACACAGTGGTATTACACAGGAAGATAAACAGGTGTTGCGATTGGTTGAAAACCTGAGATAAAGAAGCTATTCTATTGGTTAACAATATACACGTGTAATATAAAAGATTAATTCTGGACAGCATTATTTTAATTTCATATTTAAAATTTGCAAATCGAGGAATTGAATAAAAATCAAAAAATTATTTAATTATTTTTTATTATTTTTGATTCTTATATTACATGATTTTTTTTAAAATGTGACTGTATAACTATTTATTTTTTATTTTTTATAAATAATAATTTGAAATATTCCTGTATTATACTATGTGGTAATTATATTGAAAAATTAACATTCATATCTCGAATTACCTTAATATCTTCAATATCTGAATTGTCATTTATTTTCAAAAAAAAACAATTTCCAGTAAAGAATGTTGGCTTAGATTTATGAACACCAGTATTTTCTCACAATCAACTCTATGTTGCTCTTTCGTGTTGTGTTTCATCATATAATATTTATCATATAATAATGTCAATACAACAACAAATATAGTATATCTTGAAATACTTCTAGAAACTTAACCTGCATAATTTATAAGAGTTAGAACCATATTTATAATATATAAAAAATCAAATAAAAAATCAATTGTAACAGCTATACCTTCATATCATATAAAACAGTATTAAATTAATAAATCTATATAATAATATATTATATCTTAACTTAGATTGTATCATTAAATCAAAATTAATAAATTATTCTATAATAATATATCGTATCATACCTACGAACTGTTAAATTGTTAACTGTAATATCGTTTTACCCAGGATTATTTATTTTTACTTCGGCAGTATTAATAAATTACATAATAAATTACATAATAATATTGGTTAATTGTTTTATCAATATTAATTACATAATTTATACATGTCGTCAAAACTATTGAATTAAGTCAGACGCAATTAAAATTGAGAAAAATTGGAGTTGAGTCAAGGTAAATTTTGATTTTTACTAGTAACTGACGCAATTAGTTGAGTCAGACACAATTAAAAATTGAAATTTTAAGAGTTGAGTCAAGGCCAAATTAGTTTTGACGACATGTATAACATAATTATATATTCGGCAGTATTAAGGAGTTATTAAGAAGATATAGATCTTTTAATCGAAATAAAATCTAAATGAATACGTATATCGGAATCATACCTGTGATATCATTAAATATATGAAAAAAAATTTATTATATTTTTAAAAATGTTACACATACAGTTTAGATTTATGGCACAGTAAAAATTTGATACAAAATAATAGATTATGTAACAATGACCGGATTGAAATAATATTAATATTGTATTATACAAATGCAAAGGTATCGTTTTTGATAAATCTATGGTTATTTTTTTGATACCTCCCTAAAATCAATTATATATTTATTAATACAAAATGGGAGTATATCAAAAAAATAATCACAAGTATATCAAAAATGATACTTTTGTTACACGAATATTTAAAATTAAAAATAATTCATGTGCTCAACGACACGGGAATTCACTAGTATGTATATATATCACCAATATTATTTTTTTCACCAGGTACATAAATTACCTTCAAGTTGCACCTTTGGTACATCAGTTACACCAGTGTCATTGGTGAAATTAGGTAGTTTCACCACCATAAGATTTATNAACTGACGCAATTAGTTGAGTCAGACACAATTAAAAATTGAAATTTTAAGAGTTGAGTCAAGGCCAAATTAGTTTTGACGACATGTATAACATAATTATATATTCGGCAGTATTAAGGAGTTATTAAGAAGATATAGATCTTTTAATCGAAATAAAATCTAAATGAATACGTATATCGGAATCATACCTGTGATATCATTAAATATATGAAAAAAAATTTATTATATTTTTAAAAATGTTACACATACAGTTTAGATTTATGGCACAGTAAAAATTTGATACAAAATAATAGATTATGTAACAATGACCGGATTGAAATAATATTAATATTGTATTATACAAATGCAAAGGTATCGTTTTTGATAAATCTATGGTTATTTTTTTGATACCTCCCTAAAATCAATTATATATTTATTAATACAAAATGGGAGTATATCAAAAAAATAATCACAAGTATATCAAAAATGATACTTTTGTTACACGAATATTTAAAATTAAAAATAATTCATGTGCTCAACGACACGGGAATTCACTAGTATGTATATATATCACCAATATTATTTTTTTCACCAGGTACATAAATTACCTTCAAGTTGCACCTTTGGTACATCAGTTACACCAGTGTCATTGGTGAAATTAGGTAGTTTCACCACCATAAGATTTATATAACATATATATCATTTTTCCACGATCACATAGGTTACTCCTTGGGCTCTATGTCACATGATAGATCATAGTCACAATTGGTTACACTCAATTATGAAATACAAAATAAATAACAAATAACAATTTTATTGATATATATTTTTTTGTATCAAAATTATAAAAAACGTTATGACCATTTGCACTAAACTCATAATTATACTTGCACGCTAGAGCCCCAAAATTGCAATTTTAAAGAAAAAAATTAAAATAGTTTTTCATAGAAGACAAAATTATTTTACTTAAAACCCGAAATTTTTTGACTACCCAGATAAATTCCTTAATTAAAAATACATATAATTAAGTACTTTTTTTATTTCCATATATAAAATAGATTCTGCATAAATCTCAAAAAGACGAAATACCTCAAAAATCTAAAATCAATTTTGGGAACATGTATACTTATAATACTATTCTCTATTTTTTTTCTTTTTTCTTTGGTTGCTTTGATGATGTTTCTTGGATTTTCTTATTGTCTGACACATGTGATGGAGGAGTTTTAAACCCATCATTATTATCAAAAATAATGTCAAATTTCTGAATAAGAGAATTAACTAATCTTTACATTTATTAATCATAATAACAATTAAAAATTTTTAATATTACAATTTGGATAAAAAAACTAAAACTCACTCTGATATTCCATACTACTCTTAATGCGCCTTTCAAGCTTTAATAAGCAGAGAATAAAAGTGGAAGATTAAAAGATTTTAAATGATGGAGGAAATATACCTCACGTTTTTCAATTAAGTAAACACTAACTTCTGTCATATACGTCTAAACTAATGTAAACAAAATGTAAATACAATTACCTTCACATTTAAATTCAAAACATCATATTGCATAAATACCTGTATTTCAATTATATACAATTGCGATTCATCTTTATCAGAATAAAGAAATTTTAATTTTAAATCGTTAAACATATCTTTCATCATTTATGATAAATTAAATTAGTCAGACAAATGTTTAGTTAAATTATAGAAGTGTGAACCACCATATATTAATCCACAAATAATTTTATACTGCTCGTATTTACACAATAAATCAGCCAGATGACTTCTGGTTACTTTTTCAATATTAATATCCTTCTCGTTATTGTGATAATGTTGAGTTGCTAATACTAATATCTCTCTCCTTAAATATATCAAAAACAAGAGATAATTATTATTCTGTATAAGTATTTAGTCAGTAATGCAGATTTATTAACTTACCATGAGATAAAACATATGCCATCTAATTTTAATATCCCTTGTATTAAAGAAATGATATAATCTCCTGTCCATTTACATTTAAAACAATTATTTTGTAAAAGGTTTCTAGATAATTCAAATGCATCCAGGCTATAACAATAAACAAATATTAATCATTTTATTAAATTGTACAAAAAACATAAGTTTCCTAATGTTCAATCCAATGTTTGATTTTTTCCTAATCATTTTCTGCATATGAGAACTCATTATTGTAGAAGCAATCACATTCTAAAGTTCATATCACTTCAAACAGGCTTGAGATAAGTCTATTTAAATATTAGAAATATTATATAATTCAATAATATTAATTTGATCCAAATTTAATAATATTAATTTGATCCAAATTCAATAATATTAATTTGATCCAAATTCAATAATATTAATTTGATCCAAATTCAATAATATTAAATTGATCCAAATTCAATAATATTAATTTGATCCAAATTCAATAATATTAATTTGATCCAAATTCAATAATATTAATTTGAT
>PQFF01000576.1:8530-40153 GCA_003547095.1 Diversispora epigaea | reverse complement strand
AACTATACATGTTCCCAAAATTGATTTTGGATTTTTGAGGTATTTCGACTTTTTGAGATTTATGCAGAATCTATTCTATATATGGAAGTAAAAAAAAATACCCAATTATGTATATCTTCAATCAAAGAATAAATCTGGATAATCAAAAAATTTCGGGTTTTAAGTAAAATAATTTCGTCTTCTATGAAAAACTATTTCGACTTTTTTCCCCAAAATTGCAATTTCGGGGCCCCAAAATAATTTTGCGTGCAAGTATAACTAGAACGCACCGTTCTAGTGCGTTCTCCAAACGTTTCGTATATATAGCGTACTAGAACGTACCGTTCTAGTGCATTCTCTGAATGTTTCGTATATATAGCGTACTAGAACGCACCGTTCTAGCACTGGTCGAAAATTTATAAAAACTACACCTATCTGCATCAGGAATTAAATATAAACGTTCTAGTGCGTCCAAAATACACCGATCTATAGCGTCCTACGAACACCACCTACGTTCATATAGCGTATTAAATATGCTGTTCTAGTGCGTTCTCCGAACGCTTCGTATATATAGCGTACTAGAACACACCGTTCTAGTGCGTTCTCTGAACGTTTCGTATATATAGCGTACTAGAACGTACCGTTCTAGTGCGTTCTCCGAACGTTTCGTATATATAGCGTACTAGAACGCACTGTTCTAGTGCGTTCTTCAGATGTTTCGTATATATAGCGTCCTAGAACGCCTCTATATAATTCCGGATGTGGTACCCGATAGGTGTAGTTTTTATAAATTTTCGACCAGTGTAGTGCGTTCTCCAGACGTTTCATATATAGCGTCCTAGAACGCCTCTATATAATTCCAGATGTATGTATTATTATATAACACATCACATTACCTACTTTCTGTCATAATACCTCCTCTACCTTGTGTATTTAATAATTTAATGATTATATTAATAATTTTTTTTAAATTATTAGATGCTTTATCTTTTATGTATTAAATACGATGATTAAAAATAGCGATGCATTTTGTCATATAAAGTTATAGTTATTAACTGTAATACACTATGTTATAGATCGATATAATGTTTATATTTATTATTATTGTAAAAAGTTATATATAAAAATTTTTATTATTTGTTTTTCAAATTATCTTTTATTTATAATGTCTTTTTAAATTATTGGATGCTTTATCTTAAGGAAGATATTATAACGCTGGTAATATTATGATGTATTATATGTATTATTATATAATACGTCACATTACCTACTTGCATTATAATACCCTCCTCTACCTTATGTATTTAATAATTTTAATGATGATTAAAAATAGCTACAATATGAATGCGATGATTAAAAATAGCAAAATAAGGCTTGTTTTATAATTAATACGATGATAATGAATATGATGATTAAAAATAGCGATGCATTGTGTATGATTTCGAAATGAGACTCGTTTTATAATCAATACGATAATAATTTAATGAGTATTATTTAATAATAAATATGATGATTATAATAAATTATTAAGTGTATTACTGTATATCGAAAGTATATTTGTATTGTTTACTATCATTTGAAAAATAATATTTTCAAAAGTTATTTAAGGATGATGCTTTCTTTCAAATCTTTCAATTCAAAAAAATTCATTTCAAGAAATAACAATCAAGATTTATTAAGTATAGGCAGTTGATTTTTTCCGATTTATAAATAGGAATTTCCGATTTATGAATTTTCACAAATAGAATATCCGATTTATGCATATTTGCGCCATCAATAGGATTCTGATTTTTGTTCATTCGACCAGTGTAAAAAATTTCAGATTTTAAGTAAAATAATTTTGTTTTTTATGAAAAACTATTTTAACTTTTTTCTCTAAAATTGTAATTTCGGGACCCCAAAATAATTTAGCATGCAAGTATAGACTCAACTCTTAAAATTTCAATTTTTAATTATATCTGACTTAATTAATTGCATTAATTACTAGTAAAAATCAAAATTTGCTTTGACTCAACTCTAATTTTTCTTAATTTTAATTGCGTTCAATAGTTTTGATGACATGTATACAGTAAATCAATTTCTCAATATGTAATCTATTTCTTAAATTAGTATATTATTAAATTCTTGTAAATCTGTAACACAAATTAAAGTATTAGTCATGATTATACTTGCACGCAAAATTATTTTGGGGTCCCGAAATTAGTATTTTGGAAAAAAAAGTCGAAATAGTTTTTCATAGAAGACGAAATTATTTTACTTAAAACCCGAAATTTTTTGACCACCCAAATTTATTCTTTGATTAAAGATACACATAACTGGGTACTTTTTTTATTTCCATATATAGAATAGATTCTGCATAAATCTCAAAAAGTCGAAATACCTCAAAAATCCAAAATCAATTTTGGGAACATGTATAGTCATGATATGAGTTAATACTTTAATTAAAGTATTAGTTAAAGTATTAGAGAAGGTATCAGTTAAGATATTAGTCAAGGTACTAATATAATTTCTAGTCAGATTACAAGTTAACTTTATAATCAAATTAATAATGTATATAAAGGCTGAATTTTCTTCAACTTCATTAATACAATTAATAAATAGTATTTAACTTACAATAAATAATAAATTGATAATAAAGTCTTGGTGATATTGAATATTATAATTTATATATTTTGATATTATTATTCTTGGTGAATAATAACCCTTTTCATTTGTTGAAAACCCTGTGATTAAAGAATTGGTTTTTTATTAATTGTCTTTGCGACTTTGTCTTTGTGACAATGGAAATTTGTTCTTTATAAACCCCTTTTAAAACCTTATTCTTGCCCCTTTCAAATAAAACCACATATTTAAATCCTTTATTGTTGTATTTACTTATAAACTTTTCAACTATAGCACATTACATATAACTGCTGTATAATTTTTTATATTTAATTTTTCCCTATTGTTAATATAGTTTTTATTTTTATTATTAAGTTATATTTCTTATCTGTATTTTATTATTATTTTATTATTATATTTTATATCTTATCTTTATTATAGTTATTATATTATTGTAAATCAATTTAATTATGTATTACGAATTATCATTTGTTATCTAAATTAGTATATATAAATTAATAATTCATTGTCGATCAGTAACACGATGGCATAAGTGATGACAAGAGTCATGACATAGATGATGGCATATATGATGACATGCATAATGGCATATTTGATGGCATACGTGACGACATAGATGATGACAAGAATTATTACATCAGTAAATTTTTTTAAACGTAAGCCTTCGAAGTCCTTCACTCCGATAACCTTCGAATACCTCCAACATAAACGTAATATTTACGAAGGTTATTGGTACTGAAAACCTTCATTTTTATTAATAAAACATAATACTCCGGAGGTTATTGATATTGATAACTTTCAATAACCTTCACTTTATCATAATAAACGTAATATTTGCGAAGGTTATTGGTCCGATAACCTTCAATAACCTTTGAAAACGAAATTATTACAATAACCTCCGACATAAAAAATTTCCTGATGTAGTTATAAATAAGTTGAGTTTTCCCTTAATCTTAANTAAATTAGTATATATAAATTAATAATTCATTGTCGATCAGTAACACGATGGCATAAGTGATGACAAGAGTCATGACATAGATGATGGCATATATGATGACATGCATAATGGCATATTTGATGGCATACGTGACGACATAGATGATGACAAGAATTATTACATCAGTAAATTTTTTTAAACGTAAGCCTTCGAAGTCCTTCACTCCGATAACCTTCGAATACCTCCAACATAAACGTAATATTTACGAAGGTTATTGGTACTGAAAACCTTCATTTTTATTAATAAAACATAATACTCCGGAGGTTATTGATATTGATAACTTTCAATAACCTTCACTTTATCATAATAAACGTAATATTTGCGAAGGTTATTGGTCCGATAACCTTCAATAACCTTTGAAAACGAAATTATTACAATAACCTCCGACATAAAAAATTTCCTGATGTAGTTATAAATAAGTTGAGTTTTCCCTTAATCTTAATCTTCAATTAGATACAAATCAATATAAGTTTCAATACACTTTAGTACAACCCTATTAAATGTATTTAACTTGTAGTAAGTAATAAATTGATAATAAAGTTTTGGTAACATTAAATATTATAATTTATATATTTTGATATTATTATTCTTGGTGAATAATAACTCTTTTCATTTGTTGAAAACCTCATAGTTAAAGAATTGGTTTCTTTATAAATTGTTTTTGTGATAATAGAGATTTTTTCTCTATAAATTTTTTTAAAACCTTACCCTTGCCTTTTTAGAATAAAACCACATATCTAAATCCTTCATTATTGTATTTACTTACAAACCTCTCAATTATAGCATATTACATATAACTGCTATGTGATTTTTTATATATAATTTTTTCCCTGCTTTAGTTGTCATTCCCTATTTTCTTTTGAAGATATAAATAGGCCAACAATATACATGTTCCCAAAATTGATTTTGGATTTTTGAGATATTTCGACTTTTTGAGATTTATGCAGAATCTATTCTATATATGGAAGTATAAAAAGTACCTAGTTATATATATTTTTAATCAAGAAATTTATCTGGGTGGTCAAAAAATTTCGGGTTTTAAGTAAAATAATTTCATCTTCTATGAAAAACTATTTCGACTTTTTTCTTCAAAATTGCAATTTCGGGACCCCAAAATAATTTAGAATGCAAGTATAGCTAATAACACCTATCAGGTACCTAACTGGTGTTTAATTTCAGGTATTTGATAGGTCCCCGATATGTCACTGGTAGTTCCTATAGGGTACCTGATATACCATATCGTACACTTATCAGGTATCTGATAAGAATTATCAGTGACATAGGGGACCTATTGGGTATCTGAAATTAGACACCAGCCAGGTACCTGATAGGTAGAGATGATGGTGAAACTACCTAATTTCACCAATGACACTGGTGTAACTGGTGCACCAAAGGTGCAACTTGAAGATAATTTATGCACCTGGTAAAAAAAATAATATTGGTGATATATATAATAATGGTGAAACTGATGATATTGGTGAAATGTGGTGAAATTAGTGATGAAACTGGAGAAACAGTTTCACTAATAGTTTATAAAAATTTTGATTTATAGAAAATATAAATAATAAAATAATAGGACCCAAACAATCTATATATATGTGATAAAAGATCTACAAGATTTTGATTAGTTCTATGCAAATGTTTTTTATATTAACTCTATACAAAGTTTTATGAGATATCAAAAATTTAGCAAATAAAATTATGACTTATAATTAAAGTAATTAATTTAGATAATCATTTTGCAACGTTATGCAATATAGTGTTACATATTTTAACTGTTAATGTTATGTGATATAATATTTATTATTTATTTTATAACAATATAAAAAAATAAAATCAGAAATAATTCACAATCGTTGCTACTTATAAAACTTTTTATTTTAATAAGTAAATGTTGAAAACGTAACTAATAATAAAAAATGCTGAGAATGTAAAATATCGATACAGACCAAGAACTTTAAAATTGACGGAATAATAGACGCTTAAACTTAAAGGTTTTAAAATATTAAACGTTTGAGTTTAAGCATCTATTATTCTGTCAATTTTAAAGTTCTTGGTCTGAAATTTTTTGTATCAATATTTTACATTCTCGGCATTTTTTATTATTAGTTACGTTTTCAACATTTACTTATTAAAATAAAAAGTTTTATAAGTAGCAACGATTGTGAATTATCTCCGATTTGTAATTTATAAAGTATTTTTCTAAAGTTACACAATAAAGAGTGATTGTCAAAGGAACAAAATTGAAAGTGCATCTCATAACTTTTAAGCTTGATGCAGCGACCCTTTACTAATCGAAAAACTTAAAAACTTCAATCCAGAAGTTAAATTAATTGCATCATATGCTGAAGGAACTTGGTGAAATATTGTTTCACCAATATTACCAGTTTCACCAGTTCCAACAGTTACACCAATTTCACCAGTTTCACCAAATCACCAGTTTCCCTAATGATGATTGGAGATTGGAGATTGGTGAGATTTGGTGCAACTCATGGATTTAGTTTCACCATCATCTATAGTTGGGATACCTTCTGATTTTATTTGCTAAAATAAAACAGAAAAGAAATCTTCTGGTTTTAAGAAATTGGTTTACAAAACCTTTCATGATTCTATTAAATTTTTATTGGATCTATTATTCAGAGATAATGGTATTGAATTTAATAGTATTTGGTTTTATCTGAGAATATCTATTATAATCTGTGATTGGCCTAAAGCCTGTACTTTTTTGTTAACTTATAAATTAGCAAATTCAAATTATCCTTGTTATTTTTGTCTAGTTCAAAAAGAAAATCTTATTGATATAGAGTTGATTTTTTTCATGTTTAACATCACATATGGGACATTCTTTAACTGATTGTGCTTCAAAGTTGATAAATCCTTTCTCAGTTCTTCCAATCTAAAGCCATCCATTTTTTCAATAACTATATTAGCCCCTTTAACCAAGGCATTTTCATCATCGATAGGTTGGTATTCTTCCTCTGCTGGCTTTTCATCAGAAAAAGTTAGTGACCAGATCTCAAAATAATTCTCTTTGGTTGAACTAAATAATCATCTAGCTTTTGAAATCCATTTTTGACAGAAGAAATAGTGGGTCTTTTTATATGTCCTTCTTTTGCCAATCCAAGAAACAAAGATTGAAATGTATTTTAGGAAGATCAACATCTATAAACTCTGAATATAGCTTACCAACAATTTCAGCACCTTTTTTTGTAAAACCTTGAAGTTCTCTATAATCTATAAATCGAGCATAAGAATAAATAATACGCCAACTACATTTATTATCATTCGATGAACTCGCTAAGGCAAAAGAATTTAGGAAAGGCGTACAATCTGGTATCAGGGTTAATGCATCTGCACAAGCGACAAAATTCGAGACATCAAATCTTCACGAGTAATTTTTTTATCATCTAGAGAAGGAAGTTTGGGATTGATAAGGTTAGGCGTGATTTCAGTGGTCTCATCGTGTACATTATCTCCTGGTCGATTTGTGTAACTTCTCACATAATATAAACCACCGATTGCCCAAAAATAGATGTTAAAAATTTTTCATTCTTCACTTGCATCCATTACCTAGCTTGATACATAAACAAGATTTTGCAAATTTTCACATATAAAAGTAATACCATGTCTCTTCACCTCCCTCACCATTTTCTACATCCTCTACTTTGACGGAAGAAGGTCAACTCGCACGATGACAGACGTGGTTAAAAATTATAAAACTGAAGAACTTATCGATTATTTACGGAGGCAAGAAAACTTAGATCTCATTGAGGCAGATTTCAAGATATTTTGCAATGAAAGAATCTCTGGTTTTGACTTTCCTGAGACGACAGAAGAAAAGTTCCGCAGTTATGGTCTGAAGGGAGGCCTGCTACAAGACTCGCAAAATTCATTGAGGGTCTCGAACAAAAGATACGAAGTTTCTCGTCATATAAAACGTTAGAAGAGTTGAAGGACGTTCTCCGCAAGTATAAAGTAAATGGAGAGGAAATTACGTGTATTAAGCAATTCAATCCAGGTAAATTCCATAAAAATTATTCTGTGAAGTAGGTCACCTCGTGGTTGATAAGTATTTTTGTTCTATAGTTTTTGAGGAAGTCGATGACGACACTCGAACAGTGCATGAATGAAATAACGCTAAGACTTTCGAATTTGGAAACAATGCAAACTAACGCCAACGAAGCCACGCGATGTGTATTCATTACATCAATATTAAACGCATCTCTGGCTATCGTCCGACGACTTACCAACGAAGAAAAAATCTACATATCATACCAAAAAGGAATTTCCGGTGAGGAGGCGTCTGGTCGTGTCGATTATGCAATAAAAGGAAACGAAGATTTTATGTGCATAGCTGAAGGCAAGCCTCGTAATGTCGAAATTGGTTATCTCCAGAATATCATGCAACTAGAAAGTGCATACCATACCAATAAGAAGAAGCGTACAGCAGATGAAGCTTTCCGGGATGATGATTACGATTATCTCTATGGAATAGTTTCTACAGGTATATTTCAGATTAAAGTATTTTGCATTTTACAAATATTTCCCCGAGTTGGTTAATCAAAATAACCGTTTATTTTTTAGCCACGGAATGGCATTTCATCGTCTTTGCTACTGAGCCTTTATTGTACCAGTAAAAGCGAATACCAAATAAACCTCTCTAAAACGGCTCTCAAAGAGGATCTTGAAACAATTCGAAAGGGGTAGAGCGGATGTTAGGTGTTATTGTTGGGTTATTAAAAGATCGGATCACTGTTGATAACTCTTAAGAGGCTAGGATTAAAAAAAATTAGTGGATAGATAGTTTTTCCGCTTCACATGTATTTTATATTGTATTAATAAAGCAATCAGACCTAAATGGTCATTCTTTATTCCGATAATTGATTTTTATACTGATAATAGAGTTTATTTTCATTTTGGATCGCTCGGTCCGAGATGTGTGGAAAATCATACTTCTTTAGGGTGTTGTGCCGTGATTATCTGATGGTTAATTTGATGATGTAGTTGAGTCGCGGTTGAGTTGCAGTAATTTTTTTCGAGACTCGTTAAAATTTTTATGATGTGGACATTGTTAGAAAGCATAAAATGAAGTGACCACGTGATTGTGGAATTCCGAGATCGAGCCATAATGGCGCATTCTCGAAGTTTGACAATCGTCTGTATTAATAAGATAAGATCGCAGATCAATCTGTGCGACAATAGATTACATTACTTTTTTAATCGCAAAAGCCATGTCGTTTAACGTTGCAGGTTCCTCCGCCAGTGTTCCTGTTATTCCCTCATCTGATCTTCCGACGGTCGAGGAAGTGGGCGGAATTAATGCCGAAGAGCTTAATGGCTTTTTGAAAAGGATATTGATAATCAAATAGACACATTAACAGCTGAAGAAGCCGATGGAAAACCTTTTTTGATTTAACGCACGAAGGTCTTAAAGCTTATGGAATATCTCTCAAAGCTTCTACAAAAATTGTAAAGTTGATTAATGAGGTAAGCGAGCTTCTCTTTTATATTCGCCAATAATACCGAATATTTATTCTTGTGCTTTTCTTTCTGCTTGTTATCGTCAAACCCGCCCCCCCCCAAAAAACACATTCACGTTATTTAGAACCACCCGTTGCAACCGGTAAGTGAGCCATAATAAATTGGTCAACGCGATATGGCTCGACTGCATTTTAATATTCCAAACCTATCTGTTTCTTCGCGATAGTTTCGTTTATTAACTTGTGTCTCATATACTTTCCCTTCTTAATTCTCTGACTTATTATCTTATTCACACAATTAGAGTTTCTCACCGAACAAGAACTTTTCCGAACAGTTCTTCCTTTACCCATATTACGTCCAAATACGACAACTACTACGACTCTCTCTTCATCGCGAAAAGTACCTAATGGTCCATTGGAATCATGGGACTTTCTTACCTATGCTTTTAATGCATCATTGAATCTTAATACAAATATCCGTAGATATAACAGGCCTACCAATATAGAAAGCGTCTTAGCTAGTGAAAATACGACGGTTGATGGGTTTTTAAGAACTATGGAAGTTTTCAATGAGCAAAGATTAATTGATCTAACGAGACCAGAAAAATGGTGTAAGTGCGAATTTTCTCGGCAAACTGTAAAAGGTCATTCTGATTTCATACGTTGTAGCGCTGAAAATAAACAACAGCTTTTGAGATGTGAATTTACTCGGTTACTCGCAGTAGCGGAATGAAACCTGAATGGCTGATTAGATCGTTGTTGTTGGGGGGAGGAGTTGTATATGGCTTACAGCATAGCGATAACAGCGGTGGATGATGGCACAGATGCGTATACTAAACATCAAAAAATCATTAGAATCGTTCGACAAATGTTTGGATATATGGTCATTAATGACATGCAATTTGGCTTGCTTACGTCATACGTCCGAACATGGTTTTTCTGCCATCAACCTGAAGATCCAACAATCTCTACGTTTCTCCTGCAGTTTCCACCAATCAGAACCATACGTCCGTTCAGGCCTCATTCTTGGAATGTATGCATTATTTTGAAAATCTATCTACCAATATCCCAAATGTGCACTCTTCACCGCCTACTATTGACGAAGAAAACAATGAGGATGACAATAGTGATAACAATAATAGTGATGATAATAATAATGATGATGATGATGGCTCAGGCTCTAAGCCACATAAGACACATAGGAATGTTTTTAAAAAAGCTATGAAAGTAATTACTCGGAACGTGTCAAGAAGAAGAAAACAACTTAGAGATGAAAAATTATAAACGTAATCAGTTTTCCTTTGGCAATATGTTGGGAAGTGGTCGATCCGGGGCTGTTTTTACAGTAAAGCTTTGCGGAAAAACTGGCGCTCTTAAAATAGTCGTTCTATATAAAAATGAGTTTACTAAAAGAAATGCTTAATGAAATCGAAATCTATCGCGAACCCCTCAAGGCATTTACATACCAAAGCTTTTGAAATTCGGAGTTCTTCATGAAGCTTTTGTTTTTATCTTTACATCATTTGCTGGAAAATCTTTTGTGAAGCTAGGAAATAAGCTCACAAAAGAGGAGAAGCAATTGGCTATTGAGGGTTTACAGGCGATACACATAAGAGGAGTGATGCATGGAGACGTTAGGTTGGAGAATATAATGGTGAAAGAGAATAAGTTAACAGGTAAAAATTGTGTGGTGGATTGATTTTGCGTTGAGCAAAATAGGTAATGCAAAAGAACTGGATAGGGAGTTGTTTGGGTTGAAACGATTGCTTGGTATTAGCATTAAAAATTCCTGATTTTATTATAGTACGCGTTTTCTGCATAATTCACAATGTTCAAATGTTCCAGCAAAAAATAAAAAACAAAGTTGCATATAATCATTATATCATTTAGACATAAAAATTGAAGTATCGTAGAAATTGAAATAGCTGAAAGGTAGTGGATTACAATTTTAAGCTATAAAAAAGAATCATTTGTATAATTGGTCCTTTGTAGCTTATGATTCTATTATGCTATTTGCAAGGATATATTCAACAAAAATAATTTTTCATGGCAAGTGATCAACAAATTGTAACTTGCACATGATTTTAACTGTTTCTTGTATGCCAATTAATTATTTCTCTGGTGTGAGCGGAATACCTTCTAATTTTTTTTCAATATGACAAAGATACTTGTACTAACAACCAATTGATATTCCTTCATTACAATATCTGTCATCCTCTCTTGACCTGCTATTAATTTATAAAAAAGTTGTTTATCTTCTTTTGTGATTGAGAGGTAAATCTCTTCAGGTTCAAAGCCTATATATAGTTTTTCACGTAATTCAGCCATCATATATCGCTCACAAAATATGACAAATATATGTAACTCAAAAATCCTAATCCACAAAAAAAAAATGAATTGCATTATTCTAGAGTATAAAGTTATTAAATTCAACATAAATCGTTAAATATGTCAGGTCTTACAATCCCTACTATTATTGATATGAAGAATATAAAGAATATTATATTCCGTATGATTGGATTGGTAGAAAGAAAAATCAATTACGTGATAGATTCCAAAAGCGTCTTTTAGAAATAGAAGCATAATATAAATATTTAATCATTATGTATTATAGTTATATCTATTTATTCGAAATAAAAATAGCTATTTTTTTCATAAGCCGGTTTTTATAAATCCCTAGTGTGGATAATAAATTATGCTTATTGTTATTTCACACCCACTCTAACTCCAAACAAACGACTGGATACGGTCAGCTTCTTAATAGAAGTGGTAGATAAGATGTATTTATATTGACATAATAAAATTACAACTGAAAAAATAATTATTACCTGTTTTATATATTAAATTTTAAGAGTATCCTAACCTATATAGAACCCAATCCACTATTGTTTCCAATGCTGGTTTATTGATTAACAGGAAGTGGATTGCTTCGTCAGAGATACATCTTTGATAAAAAGTTGGGAAGAGAGGTTTAAATATACTAGATTGGAACAAGCTCGTGCTATTTCAATCACAGATGCGTCGGTAATGTTTTTACTTTGCAAAGCAAGGCTTATATATTTTAATTTTGGACAGGATCGAGTTATTTCACTAATGCATCTATCAGTGATAGCTCAAGGCTCAGATGCAGTAGTTTCGGACAATTTCTATAATTGATATATTAGCAAAACCATAAGAATGAGAAAGTTTATATTTGGGCATAAACGCAGAATTGCACTGAGCAATGCATCTGAGATTTTTAAACCTGCTAATTTGATATATACCATCTTTGAGCAATAGAGTGGCTTTATCTTCCCACACATAACTCTTTTTAACTTTCTTAATTACCGATAAAGAGGCCCAGATATTTTTACTATATAGACTCTGCCGATAACCTTCTATAAAAAACTCAATATGTCTCCATAGAATTAGAGCACCGCGGTGATACCAAAGGTGATTGGCAAATAAAGTAGGATAGAGCGCTTTATCCTTGGCTAAAAAACTGAATATATTTTCGAGTAACTCCGGAAGAATAAGAGGATGGACCATGTTTAGTTTTTATATCTTTAGCGGATTTAGTACAAAGGGTTAAAAATTTAATACATATCTGAAATCTCGCTCTATTTATTAGAAAGATCAAGTGATTGATCTCAATGTATAGAGAGCCTTCTTTCACTCTGGTTAAATCGATTACAATAAACCGATGATTATTTTCACATTCCCATAAGAGAGGTGAACCATTATTTCCCAAAGCATTGGAATTTCACAATTGATATACTCTAAGGCATTTTCCTCCATGAGATTCTGCTATCTTTACTGCATAATTCAAAGAAAATTTTTTTGGCATTGTAATTAACAAAATATGTTTCTTGAATAATTATCCTATTTTTCAAAATACTATGGAGTATTACAAACTACGCAAATTAGATGAGAAAAAAAAGAATCCATTTGCACCAAGACACCCATTTAGATTATTGGTCGCGGCACCTCTGAGTCTGGAAAGACGAGCATGGTAGTACATCTGCTCTTAGAAAGTAAATATTTAAAAATATTTCTGTGGATGTCTGGTGAAAACGTGGTCATAAAATACCAAAAGGCGGGAGCAAAAATTTTGGTGAAAGGTATTATTCCGTGTGATGATCTACTTGTTGTTGCGCAACACCAAGATGAAGAGTTATGGGAAGCAGTACAACGTTTTTATGAATTTATAGCCATAGATAAGCAAGCTCCATAGTATGAAAATGTGAGATTTAAGCTAATCACGCCTGAAAAACTACCTGATATTTCATATTTTAAAACTGGCCGATTTACTGTTATAGTCTTTGATGATCTTGCCGGGGAACCTTTGGAAACTCAGCTAAAAATCGTTCCTTTCTTTAGGTCAGGCAGACATGATGGAATTGGCTCAATTTTTATTGCCTTGCCCAACGTTTTTATGAAACCCATCCAAATATATGCGCAAATCTTAAATATATTTCATTGCATCATGAATGTGAAACATTAGATAGTATAAAGCGAATTCTTAAAGATATACATGATGATTATGAGCCTCTAGCAAAAAAAATTTATGAGGTAATAAAAAAACGCTTTATGGTTATTGATATCCGAAGACCATCTGATGACCCCTTATCAATTAGATTTAGATGGGACAAACCTTTAAAAGATAGTTGAACTTGAAATGATTTATGCTTTGTAGCCTCATCCATAAGGAATAGTTTCATTTTCTGCATGATTATTTCTATTAAAAGGTAATATATTTCTCAATAATTTGAGGCAAATATTTGTTGGCATTTAAGGTTAGACCCTTATTAGGTTCTGATTTGTGTTTGTCTAAAAAAAGCCTATATAGAATCCATATAATAAATATCAAAGATGCCTAGCTTGATAATAGAAGATGTTTGATACTCATTGTTAACGAGAGATTTGCCAGCACCAGCTACAATGGGTAAAATTTTAGCCCCTCCTATCAGACTTTGTCCATGCATTCCATACATTACAGAGTTATTCTTTTCTTCAGATGTAAATTCACAAGGCTGTGAAACCAATAATTGCATAAATAAAACTTCAGATGTATTTCTCAAATTGGTCTCACGGAGTGAGGATGCTTCTGCATCTGAAGTTTCATTCGACTGACTATTCTCCACATTAGGCTTATAAATACTTTGCTAGAGATAAAATTTCGGGTTTGCATACTTAGAAGGTTGGCTTTTTCTTGAAGAATCTGAATTTTTTGGCGGAGACTGCATAACTGATATATTATCATCATTTTTTTCATCTGTCTTACCTCTGATTTTGACTTGTTCTGATGATAATCTAGTTTCTAAGGAGCATATCTCTGAATTTTTTTCAGCCAAATCATTTTTAATTTATTCTAATTCATCATTTTTTGAAGCCACTACATTCTTCATATACTCTAATTCACTATTTTTTGAAACTAGATTGAAATCCAAAGCAGATAATTCAATCCTAAGGGAATCAATTTTAGATTCTTTTATAAATAAGTCCTTCTAAGCTGAAGATAGTTTCATCTCCGATAAGGGTAGAAGGCTCAATTGATATCAAGGCTGGCTCAATAATTGCACCTTTGGCTATTGATTTTGCACCAGTTAAATTTTGGCTCAATGCTAATTAAATTGTGCCAGCTAAATTCTGGCTTAAAGGCTAATTAATTTTTTATTGGCTAAATTCTAGCTCAATTTCTAATTGGCTGGTGCAATTTCTGATCATGTAATAAAAGTTGATCAGATTAAATTATTAATTAACTTTACTGATATTGATATTTTAATATATTTTTAGGACAGCGATGTCCTTTTATAATTATATTTTTAATATAAACAGTAGTGGGGTTGTATTCTACTAGCTTTGGGAGATTTTTTCCTTCAGGATGGTTGTTCAGGCAGTTAATTGTATAGTTTACTGTATAGTTATAATCAATCTTTATTCTTCCATATGTAAATTAATTGGTATTAATCTTTATTTTTCTTTGAAATGAATAAAGAAATTTCACTTGTTATAAAAAAATATATATATTTTAATATATTGTTTTAAAATAGCTATAATTTGGTGAATTTTAATGTTGTAAAAATAAAATATATATTATCTTGTAGCTAAAAACAAGAGCTTTCAATCTGTTATAAGAATATCATAATAGAAATTGTTCTTACATCAGGAATTATTTAGAAACGTTCTAATATGCTATAAAACATACTAGAACAGTACACTGGTCAAAAATTTATAAAATCTACACCTATTGGGTACTAGATAGGTGTAGTATCTGTGTCCAATATTGTACACATATCAGGTACCTGATAGCAGCGTTGTACATTTTGACTGTCTGCCAGTTTTTTTGTTGTCTGGACAATGTTTGACAATTGTCTACACCTTGTATAGTATCACTATTGAAACAAAAACTATAAAAATATATGTAAAATTGACTATTGAACATTTTTACTTAGAAGATCAAAGCTAGTTGTTTTAATAAATTTTGAGATATTTATATTTATATTTTGTGCAACATGTCCGTTTTGTGTCCAGGACTGTCCAAGTGACAACACTGCCCGATAGGTGTAAGAAACCATTTTTTACACTTATTGAATATCTGATATATGTAAAAAAACATTTTTCACACCTATCAGGTACCCGATATGTATATGATATTAGGCACAGATACTATATCTATCTGATACTCGATAGGTGTAGGTTTTATGAATTTCGACCAGTGTTGACTTAACTCTTAAAATTTCAATTTTTAATTGCATCTAACTCAATTAATTTCATTAATTACTAGTAAAAATCAAAATTTGTCTTGACTCAACTTCAATTTTTCTCAATTTTAATTGCATTTGACTCAATTTAATAGTTTTGACAACATGTATAGTTTAATTATTATTAACAAAATACTAATATTTTACTTACATAATGATTTCTATTTAATAATAACTTTTTATTAATAGTATACATGTTGTCCAAATTATTTTTCAAAAATCAAATCTCAAATTCAAATTCTAAATCTCAAATCCCGAATTCCAAATTATTTATATAATGCCAAAATTCCAAATCCCAAATTCCAAATGTCAAATTCCAAATACTATATAATTCCAAATGCCAAATGCCAAATTTTAAATTCTGAGCAATTTGGATAATATGTATAATTAATAGCAATTGCAAAATATAGATGTATAAAAAATACAAAAGAAACTAATTTACAAAAAATTAGTTGATGCACAAGGGATTTTCCTAATTTTGATCTTTTAGAATTTAATAAAATTTACTTTTACATTAAATGAAAACTTATTCTTTATATAACTTAATTTTAGATCCTTTGGATCCTTTAAGTCTTTTGGATTCCCATAATACATGATTTACATATTAATTTACTACTATCTATGGTAAATCTATACAGTTACAGTGTACAATTATATATTTGTTAATCAATTTAACTTTTGTATTACAGATAAGAAAATAATAAATAAATAATAAATAATAAATAACTAATAATATAAGTTAATAAATAATAATAAATAAAATATAATATAAAATATGATAATAAATAGTTACTTCAGTAACAATTATCTTTTCAATTAATTTAAAAGTTCCTTTAGGCCTTATATTTGCTGAAATATTTCTAATGACTTGCACAAAAGGCATGAAGTTATTATCTAAATTATTTTTGCTTATTTGAACTATTATATAGAAAGATAAGTATCAGGAATTTTTAATATGCGTAATATTGCGTAATTTTTACAATCCGTATTTTTACGGAAGAATACGACACCCACGCAAATTTTCGTCTGAAACTACGCAAATTTACGTAATTTTTTATGTAAAATTTTAATACGTAATTTTTACGTAATTTTTTACGCAAAATTTCAATACGCAATATTGCGTTGCGAAAAATTTTTGAATTTTTTTTTGTAAATTTATGTATTTTTTTCTTTTTCTAAATTTCGTAATTCATTGGTTTTAATAGTACATTTGTATTATATCACTTTATACATTTAATACATATTTATTATATAATAAAATATTTCTCTTTATTACAATATAATAATAAATAAAAATCTATAATAAATTGCTTTATCAACACTTTTTAATACTTCGCATACATACAGAGTTGCATTGGAAAATGATCGACTCTAATGTGTTATAAAAATATTACAGTTTAATATGAATAATGTTACATTTCTTTTTGAAATATTACGAGTAATAATACTTACATTTATAAAAATCTCATTAGACCCGTAATTCTTCATTTTATTTAAAAGAGAATATTTTATTAGTTTATTTTGAATTCTTNATTTACGTAATTTTTTATGTAAAATTTTAATACGTAATTTTTACGTAATTTTTTACGCAAAATTTCAATACGCAATATTGCGTTGCGAAAAATTTTTGAATTTTTTTTTGTAAATTTATGTATTTTTTTCTTTTTCTAAATTTCGTAATTCATTGGTTTTAATAGTACATTTGTATTATATCACTTTATACATTTAATACATATTTATTATATAATAAAATATTTCTCTTTATTACAATATAATAATAAATAAAAATCTATAATAAATTGCTTTATCAACACTTTTTAATACTTCGCATACATACAGAGTTGCATTGGAAAATGATCGACTCTAATGTGTTATAAAAATATTACAGTTTAATATGAATAATGTTACATTTCTTTTTGAAATATTACGAGTAATAATACTTACATTTATAAAAATCTCATTAGACCCGTAATTCTTCATTTTATTTAAAAGAGAATATTTTATTAGTTTATTTTGAATTCTTTAAGTAAAATATTACTGCATCCTAAATGTATTAGATTCTAGATTCATAATTGTAACTTTTGGTAATTTCATATTGGAAGATGAAAAACTGACAGAATTGTTAATAAATATATTAATATTAAATATATTATTTTTTTTACCTTAACCAAATCACTTTCTTACATTTCAAATCGACTTATTTTGTTCTATTTACGTAGACTTCTGAAAAAATTTAATTTTCTAAATATCTTATTGATTGTTAATCCTTTTTTAAGTCCTAAAATCTTTCTAATGAGTTAGAAAATGTTATTAAAAACAAAATTCAAAAAATTCAAAACACTTCATGACATAATAATAATATTGTCAGTACTATATATCTGTATAAATAATACATATTACGAAATCAAAATAATTGATATTTCGTATATTTTTCGAAAAGTGATGTTTTCATTAGCATACCTGTAAACAAAATCAAAACATAAAGTCCAGTAACTTTTCATTTTAGTACATGTTAATTTATGTGTTTTTTTGCTTCAAAAAAAAAAAGAAAACAAACAGTAACTTTTCCTTAGTACATGTTAATTTGTGTTTTCTTGCTCCAAAACAAAAAAAAATTGATTTAAATGAAAGGAAACCAAAAATTTATTATTATTGAATTTGTATAATATTTTATATAAATTTGTATAAATGGACAAAAGTATAAAACTTTTTGCGCAATATAACGAAACTAAGTTAAAAACAAAATAAGATGTTATTATTTGTTTATATCTAATTTTTGTTTATATCTAATTTTTGGGTTACACAGACTATAAATTAAATCAGATAAATAAAAATTTTACGATTACAAAGGGTTCCGTAATTAAAAATTTTGTATTCGTTATATTATTTTTATTTTATTAGTTTTATTAAATTTATTATTTAACAATTTTTAGTTATATTAATAAAATATAAAAAATATAAAAAAAAATCAAAACAAAAATGACAATTTTTTAATCAATAATGATCTGTTTGAAATTATTTTTTTTCAATATTATTATCTTTATTATTATCTTCATTATTATCTTCGTTATCATCTTCGTTATCATTTTCGTTATCATCTTCGTTATCATCTTCATTATCATCTTCGTTATTATCTTCGTTATCACCTTCTTCACTATCATAATTTTCTTCTTTACTATCATAATTTCCTTCTTTACTTTTTTCACTATAATCACTTTCATCTTCGTCATTCAATGGCCTTTTTTTATTTTTTGCATTTTTTTTCACAAGTTTTAATGCATTTTTTCGAATTTCTTCGAGAGTGGAAAATACAATTTCGTCTTCTCTTTCGTCCTCTTTTTCGTGATTTTTAATTTTTTATTCTTGTGGTTGTTAGGCTTTGGTATTGATTTTGTTGGTGGTGGCAGTTTTCGTGGTAGTGGCGGCAATTTTCATGGTGATGGTTGTAGTTTTCGTGGTGGTGGCGGTAGTTTTCGTGGTAGTGGTTATAATTTTCGTGGGGGTGGCGATTCATCTTCGGATTCTTCCGATATGTTATTAATTATTTCAGAATTAATTAATTTATTCTATAAAATTTTATTAGAAAATTTATTAATATTTTTTTAAAAACTTCATATAAAGAAAGATAATACTTTACTAAATTCTTCTCAAGTTGCTCTTTTGTAATTTTTTCAGTTATTTTAACATAACGATTATCAGGGTTTAGATATATTTGTGCAATCGAGATTACCCAAGCAACTTGAGTTTGCGAACAATCTTCGGGATCTTTCCATATTTTATCTATTATACAATCCATATGGGTTGTTTCGTTATCATCACACACCGGTCTGAAAAGAATTTTATAATACTCCGTCACTACGGGTAACATTTTCCACTCATATATTTCCTCTATTCGAGAACTGTCGATTAGTGGTAGTGATTTGAATACTTCGTGTATAGCATTTTTTATTTTGCAGCATAACGATCCCCTCAAATGGTGAAACTTCGCGATCACCTTTTAGAATATTTCAAATATTTTAATTAGTTGCAAAATCTAAGTGCTTTATTTATACGTGTTGCCCAAATCCCAAATAATTTGGGATTTGGGACATCAAAATGCACAAATTACTAGTATTTGGAATTTGGGATTTGGGATTTCGGCAAAAAATACTAATTATAATTTGGGATTTGGGATTTGGGATTTCGGCATTTGGGATTTCGGCATTTGGATTTCGAATTTGGGTGGCAGGTATAGCTTTATTTAAAATTTTTTTCGAAGTACAACATCCATTTTTTGCTCGTTAAACTTCTATCAAATTCAGGGTATACGTGTTGCCCAAATCCCAAATAATTTGGGATTTGGGATGCCAAAATGCACAAATTACTAGTATTTGGGATTTGGGATTTGGGATTTCGACAAAAAATACTAATTATAATTTGGGATTTGGGATTTGGGATTTCAGCATTTGGGATTTTGGCATTTGGATTTTGAATTTGGGTGGCAGGTATAATTCAGGGTAATTGTTTTCAATATAATCTTTGGCAGCATGTCTCATCTCTTGTAGGATCGGATAAACGTGACTTTTGGTTAGGTTTTTCGTAGCATTTTTTATTATTATCTATATTAAAAAAATTTTTAACTTTGAATTATTTCAAAATCTGACGAATTTAGACAATAATTTCTTACTTCGTAGAAACCTGCTTCATCGTCAGGTACGGGATTTTTCTTGCATTCTTCTTGGTTTTTAATAATTAAATCCATTTTTTCTTCCATCTCGCCCATTTTCTGGAACATTTTCTTAACTATTTTATATATATCTATAATGATATAAAATAATTATTATTTTTTGTTATAATTATTTTTTTAAATAAATTATATTTTTATTACCTTCGTTAGTCTTTGTCGTCGTTTTTTCTGAAATTCTCGAAACAGTGAGTACGCTAGAACTAGAAGCAGAAGCAGCAGGTACACTAGAATTGGAAGCAGAACTGAAAGCAGCGGGTACGCCAGAAGAAATAACATTTCTTTTGCTAANATTATTATCTATATTAAAAAAATTTTTAACTTTTGAATTATTTCAAAATCTGACGAATTTAAACAATAATTTCTTACTTCGTGAAAACCTGCTTCATCATCAGGTACGGGATTTTTCTTACATTCTTCTTGATTTTTAATAATTAAATCCATTTTTTCTTCCATCTCGCCCATTTTCTGGAACATTTTCTTAACTATTTTATATATATCTATAATGATATAAAATAATTATTATTTTTTGTTATAATTATTTTTTTAAATAAATTATATTTTTATTACCTTCGTTAGTCTTTGTCGTCGTTTTTTCTGAAATTCTCGAAACAGTGAGTACGCTAGAACTAGAAGCAGAAGCAGCAGGTACACTAGAATTGGAAGCAGAACTGAAAGCAGCGGGTACGCCAGAAGAAATAACATTTCTTTTGCTAAAAAACAGGGATTTTGATTTATTCGACGGCATTCTATAAAATTTTATATAAAATAATTCAATATATTGCGTATTTATGCGTATTTATTTCACATAATTACGAAAGTCCCTTTAATGCATTATACACATACGTTTTCAAAATATTTCGAAGAATAACAAAGAGTTATAAAAAAAAATTACAAAAAAATAATCGTTTTCAAATATTTTTTTAGAAAATAAAAACAAAAAAAAATAAAAATGCTCGTAATGAAAGATAAGAAAAAGTGCAAATACAGAATTGGATGGTATTTTTGATCCAATACTCCTTGTAAACATTTCACTATGATTCTTCATAATGTACATTTTTTTATCTACCAGAATAGTTTCTTTGAGTCAAGGAGTATTGGGTCAAGGGTAATAAAGTAAAAATCTTTAAAAATTGCTTTATATATATAATAAAATTATCAAGTAACTTAATATAAATATAATAAAATAGTAGGCTATGTCGTAAAAATTATCCAATACAATTTTGACAGAATTATATTATTAAATAAAGACAGCTGTGCTAGCCACATTTACATCACAGAACATAACATACCCTGATTTTTTCTTGTAATTAAAGACATAGCCGTGCTAGCCACATTTACATCACAGAACATGCCATATCCCGATTTTTTTTTGTAATTTTAATATCCTAAGAAAGGTAAAAAATAATTGTTCATTTATATTCTTTTTATATCACGGAATACAACATAAAATTACAAATTATCATATATATATATATTGTACTTCAGATCAACGTTATGCATCAATCTGAGGCATTACATATATAACTTTATAGCTACATTTATATCATAGAACATTCCACAAATATAGAAAGTGCCAATTATCCTTATATTCTTTTTATATCACAGAATATAGCATATTAATATCATGGAATATGCTGTAAATTATATAAGGTACCAATGTCTTTATATTCTTTTTATATCTCAGATCATATAGAAAATTGCGAAAAAATTTGAAAATAAAGAATAAATTGAAAGATATATATAGAAATGCCACAAATACAATTATAGCTATATAGATAATTGCGAAAAGATTCGAAAATAAAGAATAAATTGAAAAGGATATATAAGCACCATGAAAAAGAGCAGTCAAAGCATTATAAAAAATTTTAAAACTAACAATTATTCAAATAAATTTTTAACTTTAAAAAAATGTCTAGAAATTTTAAATACACATTTTGTGAAAATTATTATTTGACCCTTAATGGACTTTCCCAACATTTGAAAAGATGCAAACAAACTTTTTATTCTAGTACAGAAGAATCCAATGAAGAAGTTTCGGAAATAATTTCAGATATCAATGATATGTCCTTAGATAGTGAAGAATTTCAAAGTGTTCTGGAAGGCTTACCATCAAGTTCCAAAACAAGGGAAAATCCATCGCAAGATTTTTATGAATTTGAAGAAGAGTATGATGGTGACATTTTATTAATATCACAGTCAAATATAATCCAAGATTCTGAAATGTTTGAAGAAATATTAAATTTCGAAGAATCTGAAAATCCTGAATTAATTGAAGAAGTGTTACAAAGTCAAAACAATGAAGAACTCAGAAATTCGGAGTTTTTTGAAGAACATTTTCGAAGTATTGAAGAATCTGAAATTGAAGAACCCGAAATTGAAGAACCCTAAATTGAANTCAAGGGTAATAAAGTAAAAATCTTTAAAAATTGCTTTATATATATAATAAAATTATCAAGTAACTTAATATAAATATAATAAAATAGTAGGCTATGTCGTAAAAATTATCCAATACAATTTTGACAGAATTATATTATTAAATAAAGACAGCTGTGCTAGCCACATTTACATCACAGAACATAACATACCCTGATTTTTTCTTGTAATTAAAGACATAGCCGTGCTAGCCACATTTACATCACAGAACATGCCATATCCCGATTTTTTTTTGTAATTTTAATATCCTAAGAAAGGTAAAAAATAATTGTTCATTTATATTCTTTTTATATCACGGAATACAACATAAAATTACAAATTATCATATATATATATATTGTACTTCAGATCAACGTTATGCATCAATCTGAGGCATTACATATATAACTTTATAGCTACATTTATATCATAGAACATTCCACAAATATAGAAAGTGCCAATTATCCTTATATTCTTTTTATATCACAGAATATAGCATATTAATATCATGGAATATGCTGTAAATTATATAAGGTACCAATGTCTTTATATTCTTTTTATATCTCAGATCATATAGAAAATTGCGAAAAAATTTGAAAATAAAGAATAAATTGAAAGATATATATAGAAATGCCACAAATACAATTATAGCTATATAGATAATTGCGAAAAGATTCGAAAATAAAGAATAAATTGAAAAGGATATATAAGCACCATGAAAAAGAGCAGTCAAAGCATTATAAAAAATTTTAAAACTAACAATTATTCAAATAAATTTTTAACTTTAAAAAAATGTCTAGAAATTTTAAATACACATTTTGTGAAAATTATTATTTGACCCTTAATGGACTTTCCCAACATTTGAAAAGATGCAAACAAACTTTTTATTCTAGTACAGAAGAATCCAATGAAGAAGTTTCGGAAATAATTTCAGATATCAATGATATGTCCTTAGATAGTGAAGAATTTCAAAGTGTTCTGGAAGGCTTACCATCAAGTTCCAAAACAAGGGAAAATCCATCGCAAGATTTTTATGAATTTGAAGAAGAGTATGATGGTGACATTTTATTAATATCACAGTCAAATATAATCCAAGATTCTGAAATGTTTGAAGAAATATTAAATTTCGAAGAATCTGAAAATCCTGAATTAATTGAAGAAGTGTTACAAAGTCAAAACAATGAAGAACTCAGAAATTCGGAGTTTTTTGAAGAACATTTTCGAAGTATTGAAGAATCTGAAATTGAAGAACCCGAAATTGAAGAACCCTAAATTGAAATTAATGAATTTCCAAATGAAGCTTATACTGATTTGATGACTTTTGTTACTAAACATAGTCTAAATAATAAAGCTGGCAATGCAATTATAAAATTCTTTAATAAGCATTCCAATATATCCGTTTCTCCTCTTCCCAAAAATATTGTTGTTGGTCGAAGATATATGGATAAAATGAATTCACAATTATCACACCATAAACATTCTATATTAAGTCATAACAATGTAGAATATTTTATTCATTATTGTCCAATTGTTAATTGTATTGAAAATCTTTTATCAAATCTGGAAATAACCAAACATTTTGCATATAATTACAAAGATTTGGTGGTAATTTATTTATAAAATATTTATACAATATTTTTATATTGATATTAAACTATACTAAATTATTATTTCATAGTTCGAGAGGAAAAATCATATGGAGAACAATTTACCGGAAACTGGTGGAAAAGTGTAAACACCTCGATTCCATCAGTAGCAAAAGTTTTGTCAATCATCCTGTATTCAGATGCTACTACTCTTGATACATTAGGAAAGAGTTCGTTACACCCCATCTACATATTTCTCGGCAATATTCCGACATGGCGAAGAAATAAGGAAGATGCTAAACAATTATTGGGCTATCTTCCAATCATATCTGCTAAAAATGAAACTGAAAAAAAATCTTCTGAATTTAAAATATTAGTTCGTAAAACTTTTCATAACTCAATTAAATTTTTATTGAAACCTCTATTTGAAAATGCAAGCATTGATTTAAAAATTGATGGCAAAAGAATCTAGTTTTATTCCAGAATTTCTACTATAATCTGCGATTGGCCGGAAGCATGTACTTTTTCATTAACTTATAAATCATCAAATTCGAATTATCCTTGCCATTTTTATTTAGTATCAAAAGACAATTTGGCTAATACTTGTTTAAGAAAAAATCAGGCAGTGCTTCGTAACAAAGAAAATATGAAAAAATATTATGATAATGATACAACTAAAGAAGTTAGTTTGGAACCAGTTTATAATTATTTTTGGGATATTCCGTAAGTTTTCATCTAAATTTAATCAATTTGTTTAACCAGTTTGCAATTATTTTTGGAATATTCCATAGGCTTTCGTCTAATTAACCAGTTTACGATTATTTTTGAAATATTCCATAAGCTTTCGTCTAACTTTTTATATTCTTGAGTATATTCTAACTATAATTTTTAATTTAGAGACTTATATATTTATGATGCCACTGTTCCCGATAGAATACATCACTTGGATTTAGGTTTATATCACTATTAAATAGAATTTACAAAAGAGTTATTGAGTAAATCTTTAATCGATAAATTCAACAGAAGAATTGCAGAAATTCCAAGACATCCAGGTTTAAAAATATTTGCAGGAGGGTTACAATCGATTGCCAGATTAACTGCAAATGAATTTAGAGATTTAATGAAGGTGATGGTATTTGTAATTGATAATTTACATAATAAAGATCTTTCAAAAGTCTACGTGAAATGGAATGAAATGTATTTATTGAGTTGAAAATTTTTCAGATAATTTATTCATGTATATCACATATTATATATATTATATATATATATATTAAAGTAATAATTAAACATATTTTAAAATTATATAGAAAGCGATCGATGATTGGACCAATCTATTCATTAAATTATTTCGGAATATTTCTGGATTGAAATTTCCAAAGTTACATTCATGGAAGTATCACATTATTGATACAATTCAGAAATATGGAGCAATAAATGGATATACAACTGAGACATATGAAAGTTTACATAAAACTTATGTTAAAATACCATATCGTCTCAGTAATAAAAGAGATGTGGAAACACAAATAATGAAAATGGTAAATAAATATAATTATGTTCAAAATATTATGTAAAATTTAATAATTTTTATAATATTTTTTTTAGATTTAGCGCAGAGCAATAATTTTGCAAAAACAAATGGAAAAAAAATATAAAACCTCGGTCTCTTTAAATTATACTTCGAAGTTGTTTGACTTTAAATTTTCAGAAGCCTCTGAATTTTGTGAAAAACAAAAAAACAATTCGAATCTAAATGAAAAAATGAGAAAAGGTTTTACCCAATTTTTTAACCATTTGAAGTTCAATTTTTTGAAAATAATTTCTACTGACACCCAAATAAAGATATTTGGATCTGTTACATTGAATAACAGTACTTTTTTATGTGCAACAAACAAATACTATAATAATCCATGGTTTAGCAATATAGCTGTAATTATGGATACTGACGAACTTTCCAACTATTAGTCAGATAGCGGAACTTGTTATGCACAGGTATATATTAGTAAAATATAAAATATAATTATTAAATAAAATAAAATGTAAATTTACTAAACTCAATTTATTTATTTAGATATTATTAGTAACACAAATAGTATTACCAAATAAATCATTGCATTTTGCACTTGTGCAATGGTATGATTTTAAGTTCCGGAATACTCCATTTGTTTATGGTTGTCCTTGGTTGGAGTTAGTAGAAAAGTACAATTTTATAGAAATAGAAGCGATCGAAGAAATAGTGCATATAGTTCCACGATTTGATAAAAAAAATGAATATTTTGTGAATAAATACATATTTTAAAATAATATTTGTATTATATAATTTATATATAAATAAAGTTTTCATGCAACATTTCATTTCCTTTATATCAAGGAAACTTTGCTTCAATAATTCTATCATTTTTGTAAGAATCCTCTTACGGCAGAAAACTACAGAAGCAAAGATAATTATTATACACTCAATCCAGAGCAAAACTTAAGATATTAATTGATTAAATTAATAGGAGAACCTGTCCCTGCTTTATTGAATTCTTATGCCTTATATAAAAATACATATAATTATTAATAAATAAAAATAAATATAAATACATATTACTTAGGTTCTTAGAACCAGGTCCGGACAAGGTAAATTCATAGAAATATAAATATAATATAAATAAAATATAAATGAAATATAAATAAATATCCTTTGACCCAAATAAAGTAAATAAGCTAATTAATACAACAGGTCAAAGTACCAATAATAATAAATATAATAAATGTAATATGAACAAAAATATAAATACAATCAATCCTAATTGATTGTCGGTTACGCCTAATTTCCCATCTATGTAATCTGAAACATTAGATAAATTGGTAATACATTTGATAACAGATTAATGTAATACACATAGATTATCATGCACATCCGTGCACAAAGGCTAAATAAGAAAAGAAAAAGAAAGAAAAAAGAAAATAGAGGGGGTAACACATAATCCGTTACATTCTCCCCAACTACAAGAAATCAACGTCCTCATTGATTGTTAAATTCAAAAACTAATTCCATAGCATTTTTGAGGTTTGATAATGGCTCCCAGGTTGCATCGTGCAAAGGGTATCCTTTCCATTTAATTAAATAAAGAGGTTTATTACGATGAAGTTTCTTATCGAGAACTGATTCAACTTCATATTCTTCTTCAAGATCTTCTGTTATTTCAGGAGAAGGAGAAGAAGGTCGTTCAAATTCTTCAGTTGTTTGATAAGGTTTTAATAAAGATACATGAAAAACAGGATGAATCCTCCAATTTGAAGGTAATTGTAATTTATAGGCAGTTTTAGAAATAACTTCTTTTATTTCGTAGGGTCCATAGTATTTAGGAGTTAACTTTTGAGAAGGTCGATTCTTTTTTACAGCATCTCGAATATTTTGTGAAGATAGAAGTACTTGTTCTCCAACATGATAGATTTGATATTTTCTATGTTAGTTGACATATTTCCTTTGTTGATTCTGAGCATACATCAAGTTATTAATAGCTAATTTCATGGTATTATTCCATTCTAATACAAAATCATCAGCGGCGGCAACATTTGTAGGGTGAGCGAGTGAGGAGGGAGTTAAAGGGTGTTGTCCGCAATCTAATTCAAATGGAGTGTAATTTGTTGAAAGTTGTTTCAAGTTATTATAGGCGAATTCTACAGCAGGAAGTAATTGATCCCAATTATCCTGTTTATAATTGCTATAGATTCGTAACATTTGTTCCATGGTTTGGTTCATCCGCTCTGTTTGTCTGTCGGTTTGGGGGTGAAATGCAGTTGACATAGATAATTTAGTATCTAATTGTTTAAATAATGCTTTTCAGAATTTACTTGTGAATTTTGCATCTCGATCAGAGATTATTGTCTTCGACAGTCCATGATATCGGAAGATAGTACTGAAAAATATCTCAGCTACTTCAGGAGCAGTAACATTTGTGGTTGTTGGTTAGAAATGTGCTCTTTTTGTTAATCGGTCTACAAATATTACAATTGCGTCGTGTTTCTGTTTAGTCATTAGCAGTTGTACAACAAAGTCCATTGTCACTTGTTCCCACCGTCTAGCAGGTGTTGGTAAAGGTTGGAGTAGTCCAGAAGGTTAATGGGTCCTTCCTTTGTTTCGTTGGCATTCATCACAGGTTGTGACATACTGATAAACTGATCGTCTCATTTTTGGCCAATAATAATATTTCATTATTGCTTCAGTTGTTTTCTCAATCCCAAGATGACCAGAGATTTTACTGTCATGATATTCTTGTAAAAGTATAGTTTTAAGGGTTTTATTATTAAGAATTACCATCCGTAATCCTTCTATTAAATACAATCGTTTGTCGATTATTTCAAAAGGTTTAGCGAGAGCAAGATCCTTTTTATCTGCTTGTTGAGATAATTGAAGAGTTAAGTATATTGGTCCAAAATAGTTATCCTTTTTATATTCTTCCATTAATTCATCGTCAGAAATGAATTGAGTTTGTACGCTGCTAATATGAGCGAGAGAAGGTTGTCGTGATAAAGCGTCTGCTACTACATTTGTTTTGTCTGGTCGGTATCGAACCTTAAAGTCATTAGCTTGTAATAATTCCATCCATCGAGCCTGTCGACGGGAGAGTTGGTGTTGACTTTTGATATATTCTAACGAGGCATGGTCTGTTTCCACTAGAGCTTGGAACCGTGTCCCAATAAGTCATCCGGATATCCGAATGACCTTAAAATCGGATATCCGGATGAACCCGGATGATTTCCTAAAAATTTTTTTTCACCCGATTTCACCCGGTTTCATCCGGTTTGGGGTATAAACCGGGTGAAATAGGTTTGATCGTCAAAATTTACGATCGAAAATAATTATCGATTGTTGCTACATATAAAACTTTTTAATCTATAAGTAAATATTAAAAACTGTAATAAGCAAACTTAAAGATGAGAATGATGTGCATGTTCAGTACAAAGGACAAACTTATATCATTAAAATTAAGAGAATAATTAGTAGTTAAAGTTCAAACGAATAAAAAAATCCGTTCAAACTTTAATTGCTAATTATTCTCTTAATTTTAATGATATAAGTTTGTCCTTTGTACTGAACATGCACATCATTCTCATCTTTAAGTTTGCTTATTACAGTTTTTAATATTTACTTATAGATTAAAAAGTTTTATATGTAGCAACAATCGATAATTATTTTCGATCGTAAATTTTGACGATCAAACCTATTTCACCCGGTTTATACCCCAAACCGGATGAAACCGGGTGAAATCGGGTGAAAAAAAATTTTTAGGAAATCATCCGGGTTCATCCGGATATCCGATTTTAAGGTCATTCGGATATCCGGATGACTTATTGGGACACGGTTCCAAGCTCTAGTGGAAACAGACCATGCCTCGTTAGAATATATCAAAAGTCAACACCAACTCTCCCGTCGACAGGCTCGATGGATGGAATTATTACAAGCTAATGACTTTAAGGTTCGATACCGACCAGACAAAACAAATGTAGTAGCAGACNGTAATTTGATTTCCTGCATCAGAAAATAAACGTTCACTAGGTACAGATGATGCAGGAATTGATAAATATTTCCTTGCTAATATAATTAAGTTTGGAAATTGTATTTTTCTTTCAACCCACCATTTAAATGGATCTATATTATAATTTGCAATAGGTGTATGTATAGGATCTAAATAAAATTCCAATTCACTTGTTGGATTAACTATATTAGAAGTATTTGTTCCAAATATTGAAATATGTAAGCGGCCATGTTGAAAATCAGATGTTGTTGTATTAGAATTTGAAATTAAAGTTGTTCCTTGTATATTAATTAAATTTAATAATTGAGATTTTAATTCTTCTTTCACTTTTTTTTGAATATCATCATCAAAATTAGAAAGAGATTTTAGTCGTGGATCTAAAATTGTAGCAAGAAGACTAATTATTGATGGTTGATCCCAATAATAAAAAAGTGAATCATATATAGTTTTTTTCATTAATTCTATTGTTTGATGATTATTTCTTTCTGAAGTAGTTTTTTTTAATTGAAGCAAATTTTCAGGAGTATCAAGATCACTATTTGAATTATCATTTTCATCACTATCACTATCATCATCTGATGATTCTTCATGTATAAAATTTGATATATCTATAAAATAATATTAAAGTTAATTAAAATAATAAATAAAATAAAATAAAATAATATAAAAATATAATTACATTGTTCATTATCATTTTCATCTTCATTGTTATTATTTTCATTATCATTATTACCATTATTATTATTTTCATTTGGTAAAGTAGTTGGTTTATGAGAGAATTGGGACAGTAAACCTATCCGCAAGTGTATATCATTCTGCTTTTCTGTCGTCACTGAAAGCTTTTTTCTTATATCGATTTTTATATCATTTTGCTTAATTTTTTTACATCGTCACTCGAATGACGATTGATTTATTTTTTTGTCGTCATTTTTATATTACTACTCTGCTTGCTATAAAAAAAAAAGCCCCGAAGGTGAAGGACTTTAGTCCTGAACCTAAGCAGGCGTTCCCCCTGCAAGCTTAAATTTAATATTATTTTCTTTACTATTCTAATTCTCTTCTAAACTTTATTTAGTCTTCTGTTACTGTGAAGCATGAACCCCAAAGGGATGAGTGCGAAACAGTTGCGGAGCGAAGCGGAGCATAGTTAACATATTAGCTTTCAAAATTGTTATCAATATAAAATAGCTATATAAAAAAGACATCAAAATTTTTGGCGATATAAATAAGTCTAACCAGTAATAAAGGATTTTTACTCATTTTGTGTTTCTTGTAGAATAACTAATTTTTACTATCTCTTTTATCGCCTAAATCAATTATTATTATCATAAAGAATATCAAAAAATATCAAAAAGTTGGGACAAAATTACGTGTTAATATATATTGATATATCAAAAAAAAGTTGGGACAAAGCCTAAGTACATATCTAGAATCGATTATTTTATATCCTGAATTCTATTCCAATATACTTTATATATACATATATCGAAAAAAAGTTGGGACAAGCTCTAACCTCAATATATATCGAAAAAAGTTGGGACAAAATT
>PQFF01000069.1:55955-83692 GCA_003547095.1 Diversispora epigaea | reverse complement strand
GGTTTTGGGACAATTTGTGGAATTGGTTCTGGTATCTTGAAAGATCGAACTACTTTGGGTGCATGTGTTCTAAAAGTAGCTGGAGCAGGTATTTGATTTATAGCGGGAATAACTTGGGGTCGACATGGAAATTTTCTATTCTGAAGATGACGAGTAAGCATCCATAATTTTTTGAATGATCTGTTACATCTATTACATGTATGAACCATTTTTGTGTATAGTATATAGTTACAGAATTATAATATATTACTTATATAAAATCTTTTGTTTAATTAATTAATTCGATATATCAAAAAATGGTACTATGTGGTTCAATACTATAATAGATTACAAGATAGGGCTTCAAAATTAGATTCTTGATGAGAGAAAACCCTGGCACAGAATTTGTGACCTTTGCTTAAATTTTGTGACCCTACCGAAATTTTGTTACCCTTTGAGATATGAGATTATATTTTTTGTTACCCTTTGCGATATATGGTCACATTTTTGTGTGCCAGAAAAGTAGTGAAGAAACGTCTTTAGATTGAATTCTAGTATAACAATTAGTATTGATATGCAATTTAAGCTTGATTCACATCCGAGAAGAGATCTGGATATTCATTTTTTTTTGTTACCCTTATCGAAATTTTGTTACCCTTTGCGATATATGGTCACATTTTTTGTTACCCTTAGTGGTGTATGGTTATATTTTTTGTTACCCTTTACCGAAATTTTGTTACCCTTTGAGGTATATGGTCACATTTTTGTGCCAGAAAAATAGTGAAGAATCATCTTTAGATTGAATTCTGCTATAACAATTAATATTAGTATGCAATTTAGGCTTGATTCACGTCTGAGAAGGGATCAGGATATTCATTAAATTCATATCCTTCACCGCTTCTCTTAGACTTTTTTAATGGCAAGCTGTATAACATAAATTGTAAGGTATAAGGAATTGTGTTCGGGTGACGACAGAACATTGAATCGATGTACAAAAAATGATATGTTTGATGATGTTTTTGAGGCGAGAAATATAGCAAATTGACTAGTGCTGTGCCAGAACACCCATTTTTACTCTACTTGAGCGGTCGTGCTTGGTAGGCGATATCTTTCCGCAGTCCCTTTAAGAATTGCCAAACCTTCTCGTCTTCGCTCCATCTGTTTTTGCCATCAATCCTCCTGATTAGCTTCTTAATATCATTTGCGTACCGCTCCACAGTTTTGCCTAGCTTTTGAACCTTCATTTGTAACTCGAATCTCCACTGGTTTATTAGGGCGGTGGTCTTGAAGGCAGTCATAAAGGAGGATTCGAATGATACATGGTTTTGGTCGTTCCAGCGGGTGATAGGGTTTCGTCCTTCCTGGATTTCGTTAAACCATTGCCTGGCCGCTCCCTGTAGGTATCCACTAACTACGCGAAGCTTATATTCGTTATTATATTGATTTATATTTGCGAACCTGTTAAACTCCTCCAACCATTCCATCGGGTCCTGGTTTTCCCCGCAGAACGACGGTATTTTCGCATCATTTCTTATGCGGAAGGCATCCTGTAGCCTCCTTATCAAGGCGTTAGTTTCGTTTTCTTCGGCTGCCCGACTCATTCCCCTAGTTGTTCGCTTGGTTATTCTCCTGTTTGACAAATCGGCTATTGTTCGTTGAGAGTGTCAAGGGAGAAGTATTTCTAAATTCTTATATTTTCGTCTTGTTACACGAATTTCTATCAGATTGTCTTTCGCCGTAAATCCGTTGATTAATGAAGTTTTTACTATGTTGAAGGCTGTTTTCGATCACTGTTTATCGCCGAGGGCTGAGGTCAAAAGTTTATTCTATCTTTACTAGTGATTTATTTTACTTCGATTCCTTCTCAAGTGAAAATTGGTCTTTGGGTTTTTGGAAAAAAAAAGAAAGATTTTCAAGGTGGATTCTTACTATATATGTTAAGGATTTCTGTAAATCTGTGGAACGGATTTACTTTAATCAAGACAAAAAAAAAAAATAAAAATAAAAATAAAAATGAAATAAAGATACTTTATGCCAACCTCACAGGAGGCACCAAAATTCTGTCGCGGTCTGCGCAGAACAATATGGAAAATTACGCAAATCAGTCTCAATGAGCTCACGATGATCACACGATAATTCAATTTATCACTGGCGCACTTTCTCTGGTGCGCAATATCTCGAAACACAGTAAGACCAGGCAATCAGTCGATCTAAACCTGCTTACTAACACTCTCAAACAATACAGTCTCGTGTAAAATCTGAAGGTACGATGAGTAAGTGGAGTAAAAGTATCTTTACTAACACTTGCACACTACCAAAGCTATTGTAGACTTTTTGATGTAACTTGCAAAGAAATAAAAGAAATAGTTTATTATATTTTATTAAAGTTTAATATCGGATATAACAAAAACAATATATTACTGCTTTGGCGTATCTTATCACTTTTGTTATTCCGCTACACTAAATTTATGTTTGAAATTATTACAAAAATATAAAAGAAATAAAAGAGAATAACAATAGCAATATATTACTGCTTTAGCGTATCTTATCGCTTCGCTAGTCCCGCGAAAATATTATTTATTATTATTAAAAGTATTACAAATGAAAAGTAAAAATAAAACTAAATTAAAATGTTCAAAATATTAAAGTAAACATAAAACTAAAATTAATATTGTTCAAAAATATCAAGTAAATTATTTTTATTTTTGGTTCTTGTTCTTTTTTTGGCGAAAGGGAATCTCTTGTTTTTCTTCCACACCGCAGCTATTTTTATAAACCTTCTTCTTGTTTACTGTCATCCCTGTCATCTATAAAAAACACGTTTTTGTGCCAGGATGAATAAACAGTCATCCTTGGCGATGGATGGCACTCATCCAAATAGTGACACATATCATCCTCTATCATCCCCCGTGATTTTCGTATTCCTCGTGCCACCTCAATAGTTATCATTATTGGTGAGTCACATGTTATAAAACTTTATATTTTTTTATTTATTAATATTAAACTAAAAAAATGTTATACAAATGATTGCCTTTTTTAATTTTCTTAATACTCGTTATTTAAATTAATACATTCTTTGGATTCTCGAGAATCACAATCTAAAGTTGAGATATCAGAGAATGGTCTCTTTACAGATTTATTTTGAATTTCTTTTCCCAATCAATGCATTCTTGTGATTCTTTAGAATCAATACTAACACTTGAAGCAGTTGATTATTAGACTTTAATAAATTAGGATCTATAAATTTAAAATTTATAATTAATTATTTTATTTCAATAAATCTTGATAAATTTAATACCTTGGGTTTTTCCAGATTTTATATTTTCTATGTAATCCATGAAGAGTATGAATGCTTCGGCTGATATAGCAGGATTGTGGATGAAACTTGCTTGAAGAAAATAATTCTTTTTTTTGAGATTTCTTAAATTGTTGAAAATATTATCAATTTTATTATAACATTTGTCACGTAAATTTCTCAAAGCAACTAGTAATTCATTAGAAGTTGGTCGTTCGGAAGAAACATCAAATCTGAATAGCAATATCGGGACTCCATTACATATATCAATTATTAAACGGTATCATGTGCTCGATCATAAAATGGTTAGCTATTTCATACATAATTCCACCGAAACTATAAATATCCCCCTTTTTTGTGAATTCATTTCCTCGTAAAACTTCAAGTGGAATATATGGAATTGATCCATAAATATTATTACTTTTGTTATCAGATTTTAATATTAAATCATTTTCTTAACTACATATACCTAAGTCTGTAATTAATGCATTTGATGCAATATATGAATTTGAACTATATGTTATCAAAATATTTCCACTATGCAGGTCGCGATGAACTAAATTTTTTACGTGTAAAGATCTAAGACCAGTTGCTATTGAATATAGTAAATATATCTTTGATTTCCACCTTAAATTCAAAAAACTTTTTGTTATAAATTTGTTCAAGCTATCATTATATAATTTCATAACAATAATGTAATTTTGGCTAGAAGGATTTTTTGACATTCCAATACATCTTGTTATGAAAAGCCAATTTTTCGCAATCATTAGATTGTTAACCTGAAATATAAATAAAATTTAATTGTGTAAAATATTTTCAATAATAAAAGTTTGTAATAATTTATAATCTAAATAAAAGAAATATACCTCTTTAAGAAATTTAGATATATCATTTCTAGAATCATTTATTTCTTTCAAAACGACTTCTTTATTAGAACAATACATCCAATTCTGTTGATTGAAATCCCAATACATTTTAATGCCATTTTTTAATATAGCAGAATACACATCTGCTATGTGTTTGATATCTCGAAAATTGTCATATGGTATCCATTGTGACATCCATCTATCATATCCTTGATAATTATTTATTTGAAATTCTTGGATAACCTTATCAATTTCAACGTCCCACTAGACCAAGTTCCAAACTCTTAAACGGAATGCTCTTTAGTGCATAAATAACAAAATCCATAATAAGCTACAATATGATAATTATTATTGGAAGAATGACCAGCCGAACAATACACTCTTGAGGCATGGGGATTGAAGAAATGAGTCATTGAATATTTTTTCGTTCAAATTATAGGTGGAAAATAAGTTGCATTCGCTAAATTACTTTATCTGTTATTACTCCGATAAATTTCTAGAATGTTTTTATAGAAACAAACATCTCAAAATTTTCCTATATGTTAGATTGTTCTTAAATTTCACGAAAATAACAACAGGAAAAACTATTACAATCAATAATAATTAATTACCACAAAGAAACAAATTTGTTAACTTTTTAGATATTACTTTAGAGAGAAGCCATAAGTGTGTTAACCAAATAAATGAATTGCAATAAATAAATTGTAATCTATTTTCTAAATTTCTAAATAAAAGCAAACAGCATTTACCTTTAAATGCTATTCTTCACTTATTTATTAATCCAAAATAATATTAATATTTTATTTAATAATATATATATTTTTTTTACCCAATTTTAACAAAAGTATTATTGAGTTGTTGAAAATTGTCCAGACCTTACCGCATAAAATAAAATAATTGGGTTGGTAACAGTTATAAAAAATTTTATTTTATGCGTTAAATCAACTATTCAAAAAAGAAAACATTCTTGATATTGCAAATGAAAAATTTTAAAATTTTAAAATGTTAAATAAGTTTTCTTTAATGAAATTTCCATGAAATCATAATAAAAATATAATTTAAAAATTGACTCCTTCAATAAAAGATAAATTATAATAAACTAAAAACAAAATAAAATAATATTATATTAACATTTGATTATTTTCATATATAAAATAATTTATAAGAATAGTATATTTAAATAAAAATAAATAAAATCTAATTTAATCTTTAATTTTCTTAAATGTAATATTATCTTCGTTATTTAAATTAATGCATTCTTTGGATCACAATCCAAAGTTGAGATTTCAGAGAATGGTCTTTTTTTGCTTGATTTTGAATTTCTTTTTCCCAATCAATGCATTCTTGTGTTTCTTTAGAATCAATATCATAAGTACTAATACTTGAAGTAGTTGGTTCACCAGGCATTAATAAATTAGGATCTATAAATTTAAAATTTATTAATTATTTAATTATTAAGATAAAATAATTATAAAAAGATTACCTCGAGATTTTCCAGATTTTAAATCCTCTAATGAATTATGTAATCCGTAAAGAGTATGAATTCTTCGGCTAATATAACAAGATTACAGATGAGATATACTTGACGATAGAGATAATTCTTGTTTTTGAGATTTAATTGCTTTTTCTTGATGTTCATTATGAACTGCTGTTGAATGTCATAGTCATTATAAAATAAATCGGAAAATACATCACATAATTCTGGAACAGTTGGCCGTTTAGAAGGATCACCATTCCAACATTCATGCATCAAATCTGAATAGCATTGTGGTATCCAATCCAACATAACTTCGGGAATTTTTGGTCTTACTCCATTACATATATCAATTATTAAACGGGTATCATGTGTTCGATCAGAAAACCAGTGAAATTTCATACATAATTCTACCAAAACTATAACTATCTCCCTGTATTTCCTCGTAAAACTTCAGGTGGAATATATGGAATTGATCCATAAATTTTATTACTTTTGTTATATGATTTTAATAATTGATATTTCTAATATACATAAACCTAGGTCCGTAATTGATGCTTCTTTTGAATTATAGTTTATCAAAATATTTCCATTATGTAAATCACAATGAACTAAGCTAGTTGTTAAGACCAATTGCTATATATTATAATGTTTCTATTTTTGTATTCCACCTTAAATTCAAGAAATTATTTGCTATAAATTTATGCAAGCTATCATCATATAAATATAAAACAATAATATAGTTTTGAGTGGAAGGATTTTTTGAAAATCCAAAGTATTTGGTAATGTAACTCTTTTGTTCGACTATTTGTATATCTAAAATATAATAAAAAAGTAAAAATAAATTAATTCAAATGTATAAAATAATAAAAGTTTGTAATAATTTATAATCTAAATAAAGAAACATACCTCTTTAAGAAATTTAGATATATGTCTAGAATCATTTATTTCTTTCAAGGCAACTTTTTTATCTACAGAAAGATATCTCCAATCCTGTTTATTAAAATCCCACTTCCATTTAAGACCATTTTTTAATATAGTAGAATACACAGATCCATCTGTTATATGTTTGATATCTTGAAAGTTGTCATTGTAACTTATATAGACCATACTCATTATTTATTTGAGATTCCGAACTCTCGACTTTAGTACATGAATTACACTCGCCACGATATCTATTATTGTAAGAATGACCTGGATAATACACTATTTCCTTTTCTTGAAGAAATTTATGTGAGATCAATGTCATGTATTATTACTTAAATATCGGAGCATCGGAGTACTAACAGATAAAGTAATTTAACAAATACAACTTATTTTATACCTTTAATTTAAAAAAATATCCAATAACGCATATTTATTCAATTCCCATGCCAAAATGTCTTTATAGAAACTATTTAATTTTCCTATTTAATGATGTAACTTGTTCTCAAATTTCAAGCAAATAACAACAGGAGAAAATATTAACCAACAATATATTCCAAAATAATTAATTATTTAAGTTTACCACAAAGAAACAAATTTGTTACATGAAAATAAATTCATAATACCATTTTTAAAGGAATCTTGTGTTAACTTATTTTCTTAATGTTAACGCATTTGCATGAGCTACTTTATCAAATTTTATTGGTTGAATTACTAAGTTTTTATCATATGACTAAATGCAAGGGTTAGTTCATATTTCAGGCCCTGAACTCCAAGGTATAGGTCGAAATTTAAAAAAGGAAATATTAACAAAAAATGCTAATAATTGATATTGTTAATATTTCCTTTTTTGAATTTCGGCACCAACTCTGGTCACCCTGTGTCACACCTGTTGAATATTATAAATCCGAGACAGAGAATGTGAAAACCATACCCATTATCTGTCACCGATGAACTTAAAACAAAAACAAAAAGCAAACTACTCTTTTAATTTTAAAAAAACATTAATATTTTATTTATGATTTCGCGGAGTGACATCGCATCGTTCAACTATTCAAAAAGAAAATCATATAATCTCCCAAGTTTACATCTTAATATGCGCATATGAAAAATTTTCTTTAATAATAATAAATGAAATTCCCATGAAACCATAATAAAAATAAAATTTAAAAATTAACTCCTATAATAAACTAAAAAACAAAATAATTTATAAGAATAATAAATAAAATAAATGAAAATCCGATTGAATATTTTTTTATTTTCTTAAATGTAATATTATCTTCGTTAACTAGATTAATGCATTCTTTGGATTCTCGAGAATTACAATCTAAAGTTGAGATATCAGAGAATGATCTTTTTTTTGATTGATTTTGAATTTCTTTTTTCCAATCAATGCATTCTTGAGATTCTTTAGAATCAATATCATAAGTAATAACACTAGAAGTAGTTGATTCATTAGTCATTAATAAATTAGGATCTATAAATTTAAAATTTAATAATTATTTATTTATTAAAATAAAATAATTGAAATCTTGATAAAGACAATACCTCGTGATTTTCCAGATTTTATATCTTCTAATGAATTACACAATCCATGAAGAGTATGAATGCTTCGAGCAATATAACAAGATTGTGGATGAGATATACTTGACGATAGAGATAATTCTTGTTTTTGAGATTTGATCGTTTTTTCTTGATTTTCATCAATTATAAACTGATGTTGAATGTCATTAATTATTTCTTTTTTCCATAATTTGAAATCAAAAAATGAATACTTTAATTCTTGAACAGTTGGTCGTTCAGAAGGATTACCACTCCAACATTTATACATTAAGTCTGAATACAATTTTGGAATCCAATTTAACATAAGATCAGGAATTTTTGGTCTTACTCCATTACATATATTAATTATTAAATGAGTATCGTGTGCTCGGTCATAAAATGGTTGTTTTCCAGTAGCCATTTCATACATAATTCCACCAAAACTATAAATATCACCCTTTTTTGTGAATTTATTTCCTCGTAAAACTTCGGGTGGAATATATGGAATTGATCCATAAATATTAATACTTTTGTTATTTGATTTCATTATTAAATCATTAGCTAACCTACATAAACCTAAGTCTGTAATTGATGCTATAGCATTATTTGAATTTGAAAAATAGTCTATCAAAATATTTCCACTATGTAGGTCACGATGAACTAAATTTTGCATATGTAAGCTCTCAAGACCAAGTACTATATTGTATAGTATATCTATTTTTGAATACCGTAAATTCAAAATTTTTTTTGTTATAAATTTATGCAAACTACCATCATATAACTTCATAATAATAATGTAGTTTCGGCTAAATGGATTTTTTGACATTCCAAAACATTTTGTAACGTTTTGCATATCATTCGCAGTAATTAGATTCTTAACCTGAAAATATAATAAAAAATAAAATAAAATGATTTAATATATAAATTGCAAAATATTTTCAATAATAAAAGTTTATAATAATTTATAATCTAAATAAAAGAAACATACCTCTTTAAGAAATTTAGATATGTCATTTCTAGAATCATTTATTTCTTTCAAAGCAAATTTATCACCTACATGTTGATACTCCCAATCCTGTTTATTATAATTCCAATCCCATTTAATGCCATTTTTTAATATAGCAGAATATACGGATCCATATCCACCATCTGCTATATGTCTGATATCTTCGAAGTTGTCATAAGGCATCCATTGTAACTTATATCGGTCAAATCTTTGATAATTACTTGTTTGAGATTCTTGGATAAACTTATCAATTTCATCGTTTCCACTAGACCAAGTCCCGAACTCTTGACTAAAGTGCTCTTTAGTACATGAATTACAATACCCATTCTTGATGTAATTATTAATATTATTGTAAGAATGACCGGCTGGACAATTCACTAATTCCTCTATTTCCTTTTCTTGAGACATGGAAATGAAGAAATATGCGTTAAAGAATATATTGAATATTTTTTTGTTCAAATTAGGCTAAATTACTTTATAGGGTATTACGCACTGCACTTACTCCGACACTCCGATTTTTAAGTAATACTACATGACATAATGTCATTGCCCCCACATAAATTTCTAGAATTTCTTTATAATATTGTCAAAAGTTGTCATAAGGTATCCATTGTAAACTATGTCCAAGTCGTTCATTTTTTTGAGATCCTTATCAATTTCAACATTCCCACTAGACCAAGTTCCGAACTCTCGACTAAAATGTTCTTTAGTACATGAATTACACTTTCCGTGTAAGATATTAAAGTAAAGATGATTATTATTGTAAGAATTACCAGCCGACAACACATTATTTCTTTTCACTGAGACATGGAAAACGAAGAAATATGTGTTATTGTATTTTTTTTTTCGTGACAGAAAATAAGTTGTATTTACTAAATTACTTTATCTGCTATTATGCACGCTAAGTAAGACTACATGTCATGATGTCATTGATCCACATAAATTTCTAGATAGAACAAAATTTAACTTTTTGATATCTTCCGTAAGATTGTTCTCAAATTTCAAGCAAATAACAACAGGGGAAAATATTAACCAATCAATCATAAACAGAACAGGTTACAATATATTTAAAATAATTAATTATTCAAGTTTACCACGAAACAAATTTGTTACACATGAAAATAAATTCATAAATAACTTTTTAAAATATAGATATTACCTTAGAGAGGCCATGAATCTTGTGTTAACCAAATAATAAATAAATTGTAATCCATTTTCTTAATTTCTAAATAAGAAAAATAAAAAAAAAGCAAACAACTACCCTACTTACTTACCTTTAAATGCCAATCTTCACTTATTTATTAATTCAAAAAAAAATATTAATTTAATTATATATATATATATATTTTTTACCCTATAGTATTGAGTTGTTGAAAATTGTTCAGACCTAACCACATAAAATAGAATAGTAATTGAGTAGTTGGTAATAGTTGTAACAAATTTTATTTTGCGTTGAAATAGTTATACAAGATGTGATGGCTTTATTTATCTTTACGCGTTGATAATTTTAATTTCAACTATTCAAAAAAGAAAATGCAAGTTTACATCTTAATATGCGCATATGAAAAATTTTAAAATAAGTTTTCTTTAATAACAATAAATGAAATTCCCATGAAACCATAAATATTTTAAAATTGACTCCTATAATAAAAATCATTTTATTTATATATAAAATAATTAATTTATATAAATAAATAAAATAAATGAAAATCTAATTTAATCTTTTTTTATTTTCTTAAATGTAATATTATCTTCGTTATCTAAATTAATGTATTCTTTGGATTCTCGAGAATTACTTTCTAAAGTTGAGATATCAGAAAATAGTCTTTTTTTTGATTGATTTTGAATTTCTTTTTTCCAATCAATACATTCTTGTGATTCTTTAGAATCAATATCATAAGTACTAACACTTGAAGTAGTTGATTCATTAGTCATTAATAAATTAGGATCTATAAATTTAAAATTAAATAATTAATTATTTATTAAAATAAAATAATTAAAATCTTGACAAAAATATTACCTTTAAATTTCCCAGATTTTATATCTTCCAATGAATTATACAATCCGTGAAGAGTATGAATATTTCGGCTAATATAACAAGATTGTGGATGAGATATACTTGACGGTAGAAATGATTCTTGTTTTTGAGATTTGATTGCTTTTTTTTGATTTTCATCTGCAATTTTAAATTGTTGAAAAATATTATCTTCTATTTTATTATTCCATAATTTGATAAGTATGTCGTAAAATGTACTACGTAATTCTTCAGCAGATGGTCGTTCAGAAGGATCACCATTCCAACATTTATACATGAAGTCCGAATACAATTTTGGAATCCAATTTAACATAATATCAGGAATTTTTGGTCTTAATCCGTTACATATATCAATTATTAAACGGGTATCATGTGCCCGATCATAAAATGGTTGTTTTCCGGTTGCTGTTTCATACATAATTCCACCTAAACTATAAATATCTCCCTTTTTTGTGAATTCATTTCCTCGTAATACTTCAGGTGGAATATATGGAATTGATCCATAAATATTATTACTTTTGTTATCAGATTTTAATATTAAATCATCAACTAACCTACATAGACCTAAGTCTGTAATTAATGCACTATGTGAATTTGTACAATTTTTTGTCAAAATATTTCCACTATGAAGGTCGCGATGAACTAAGTTTTTAAAATGTAAGCAATTAAGACCAAATGCTATCCCATGTAGTAAATACATTTTTGATTTCCACGTTAAACTTAAAAAACTTTTTGTTATAAATTGATGTAAGCTACATTCAAGTAATTCCATAACAATAATGTAGTTTTGGCTAGAGGGATTTTTTGATATTCCAATACATTTTGTAATGCACAAACCTTTAGCAATCATTAGATTCTGAATCTAAAATAAGTTTATTTAATTGTATAAAATATTTCCAGTAATAAAAATTTATTCTAATTTATAATCTAAATAAAAAAAATACCTCTCTAAGAAATTCAGATATATCATATCTAGAATCATTTATTTCTTTAAAAGCCACTTTACCATCTGCATTCCTCCAATATTTTGTATCTTTTAATATAGCAGAATACACGGATCCATATCCACCATCTGCTATATGTCTGATATCTTCAAAGTAGTCATAAGGCATCCATTGTAACTTATATCGATCAAATATTTGATAATTACTTGTTTGAGATTCTTGGATAAACTTATCAATTTCATCGTTCCCACTAGACCAAGTTCTGAACTCCCGACTAAAGTGCTCTTTAGTACATGAATTACAATACTCGTTCTTGATGTAATTATTAATATTATTGTAAGAATGATCATATGGACAATTCACTAATTCCTCTATTTCCTTTTCTTGAGACATGGAAAATAAAGAAATATGCGTTGAATAATATTTTTTTTGTTCAAATTATAGGCAAAAAATAAGTTGCGAAATTACTTTATTTGTTATCACTCCGATATTCCGATATTATGTGCATGACATGGTCCCACTGGCTGGAATATCTTTGCAAAATTTACCTTTTTTGATGATATTAGCTTCCATAAGATTGTTCTCGAATTTTAAGCAAATAAAAACGAAAGAAAATATTAACCAATCAATAATAAATAGAAAAGTTATAATATTCTGTCATGTCAAAATAATTAATTATTCAAGTTTACCACAAAGAAACAAATTTGTTTCATGAAAATAAATTCATAAATAACTTTTTTAAATAGAGATATTGCCTTTCTTAGGGAGTAGTCATTGCTTGAATCTTTGTGTTAAATCAATAAATTGCAATAGATACCTTATTTTGTCAATTTATATTTATATTTTCTTAATTTCCAAAACAAAAGCAAACAACTACTTTCCTTAGAACGCTTGCCTTTAAATGCTACTTCATTTATTTATTAATTCATAAATAGAAAAAATACTAATATTATGATTAATAATAATATATATATTTTTGATTATATTTCGACCCCTTCTATGGGTACAACAGGTGCGATTATTAAAAAAAACCATATGATGTGGATATGATTGTAGATGATGAAATTTTTTAAAAAGTTTATTACGTAGTACGTACACTGGGTCCAAATATGGAATACTTATGATGTGATTGCCCTATAGAAGGGATCAATGCCTGCATTGATACTTAGATGAAGCTTACGATTGGAAATTTATTGTTTATACTAGAAAGAGACATATTTTGTTCTCAAGAAAACTTTCATATTTCATTTGATGCTGGGCTGCTTTAGAAGAATCCACAACATTAAAAATGATTTAAAAAATAATTACGGGAGGATTATTAGTACAAAGGATGACTAAATTAAATTGTTTGTATAATTTCTTTTTAGCAATAAAATCCCGTTTACGGGACAAAAAGGTATTGTTCTAATTCAAAACATTGTTGATCATATTGTCATCTTACATCTTGGTTGTGTTACTATCCCAAATAAGCATGCACTCCATTGTCGTTCTTTTCGTTTTTTTCCAAACTTTAATTATTTATATAAAAATCTAAAAAATCTCGTTAAACGTTTTCTACGTTTATATAATTTTAAATTATTCATTATTAAAAAGTTTATTAAAAAGTTTAAAATAGATTAAAAAAAAATGGTCACGACTGCAAATATTACTCAAGCATCTACAACTCTTTCTCCTATAAATTCACGTCCATGTCAAACTTCTTGCTCTTTTAATGAAATATCTCGAAAAGTTCTTCGAGCTAATTATCCTTCACCTGTTCGGAGCAATAATAATAGTCCAATCGGGAGTATAAATATCAATAATAATGGACCCGATATAGATCAAATACTGGAAGTTTTAATTTCAACAAATCTAAATACTAGTAATACATTCGATCACGATTTATTAGAATTATTGGTATCCGGTTGTCATGCTATTAATCCAGGAGAAGAACACGTTGCTTCGAAATTTAGTAGAATCGTGTTTACCTTTTGTAGTAAACGTATGGTAAAGTAACAAAAAATTTTTTATAGTTCGAATGTTGGTTTATCATTCATCTCTTAATATATCAAATTTAAAAGGAAAAAAATTTTTTATGAATAATTTTAAGGTAAACCTCAATGGAAATATAAACGGAAATAAAACACCTTTAGAACTTTTGATTAATTTCTTGCTTAATGCATTTACAAATGCTACTCAAAACCTTTATGCTGTTGATATTTTGAGAGCTTTGAGTCAAGTATTGTTAGAAAATGGTGCTAATTGTCAAAAGGTTTGCATTTATTTTCATTTTAAACTTTTTTCTTTCTTTTTTTTCTTTTAATCATTCTTACATATTTTATTATTCTTATTTTTTTTTTATTATAATGGTTTCTTTAATGAATGATGATAACAACAACAACAACAACAATAATAATAATAATAATAATAATAATAATAATAATAATAATAATAATAATAATAATAATAATAATAGCTTCACGGAAAAATTTTACAAACTCTTCTTCCAATTGCCAAATATGATAATCCAAATTATGAAATTAGACGTATGGCAATTAATTGTTTAGGAAATATATGTTCTCGTAGTGGAACTAAATTACAAGGAAAATATAAGAGTATTTATGAAGTTCTCTTAGGAAATTTATCTACGGGAGTAATTAATAATGATGATAGTGCTTTCCTAAAGGTATTTATTTATTATCAAAATTATTACAAATTATTATAAATTATTATATAGATTATTATAAATTATTATAAATTATTACAATTTATTATTATATTGTAGGTTATTAGTAGTACCCTTCGATCTTTACAATTAGTTATTAATGAAGATAAAAGTGTATTAGTTGAACCATTTGGACCAACAATTGAAGCTATTAAGAAATGTATATTCTTTAATATCGAAGAATTAAAAGAATCAGCTCAGAATTTAGGTAAAAATTTCACTTTGTTAATAAGATAAAGTGTGATTAAGGTGTTTAATATTTCTAATATTTCTAATTAGATCAAACAAGAACAGGAAGTAATATGAGAAAAAATAGTAATCCAACATCACCAACTCGAAGTATGCACGTTCGAACAAGATCACTTGGTCGTAAATGGACAAGTTCTGATTCTGAACTATCTGATGGTGAATATACAATCACTCATAGAAGGTACATTTTTTTTTTTTTAGGATTTAAATTCTTTAGTAAATGTTCTTTATTTTGCTAAATAAATAAATATTCGTCTACGTTTTCTTTTCTTCTCTTTCATTTATTAGACAAGAAGATAGTAGAATTCGACAAAATGCTCTCGGATGTCTTCAAAGTATCGCAAGAGTATGCTTTGTTTATTGTTAATAATTGATATATGATTTCGAAATGTATATTATCTTTACACGCATATATATATAAAACTTTTAAATCTATTTGTATAACAATAATGATAAAAATAATAATAGTCTTCACCTAAATTATTATACCCACATTGGAGTCATTTTCTTCCCGACACTCACGCCTCTCTATCGACGGCTCCTTCATTATTCACTTTAATTACATATGAAACTATGCCAGCTATTCGGATTACTGCTTGTTCGGTGATAATGACAATGATTGATAGTTCTAAACAATATTTAGCGGCAGCTGATGATAGGTTATTATTTAATTATTTTAATTATTTAATTATTTTGATTATTTTAATTATTTAATTATTTAATTATTTTGATTATTTTAATTATTTAATTATTTGTAATTTAATTAAGAATGATTTATTTAATAATTTTATTTAATAATTTTATTTAATATTTAATCTAATTTTTATTTTTTAGAGAAATTAAATCATCTTTCACATCATTATCTGCCAAATTGGGAGCTATTGTAAGAGAACTTCATGCCGGTTTATTACAGATACTTGCAAAAGAAAATCAGAATAATATTTTAATTTATTTATTAAAGGTTTGTGAATTTTATAAAATCAATAAATTAATAATAATAAAAGTTGAATGTTTTTGTCTTATTTTATTTATTTTATTTTTATTACATTTAAATGTAGTGTTGTAATGTTTTAGTTAATAATACTACATATGAAAGGTTATCGGGTGGTTATTTATCTCGATTATATTACGCGATAACACGATTTCTTAATAGTGAAGATGTCAATGTTAGAATAATAACCATGACATTAATATCTAATATTGTGGAATGTAAATCATGTGTTGAAGAAGTTGATAATATTTTGAGGGCACCCATTATTAATGATGGTGGTTCATCACATTCCAAAATTTCAAAGTATGGAAAAAACAAAGAAGTGGTTAATCTTTTAACTTTTCTTGTGAAGTTAATTGGTAGTGTTGATCAACCACCATCAATTAGAATTGAATCTTGGGGTGTCCTATGTGCATGTGCAAGAACTCATTTTGTATTGATTAGGTAAAGAATTTATTTTATTTAATATTTATTCATTTATTTACATTATCGATTATTTATCGAATGAATATTATCGAATATTATAGAAAATTTCAGAATATTAACTTTTTTTTTGAATAACATTTTATTTTATTATTTTCATTTATTTATTTTTAAAATTAGTCCAATGTGGCTTCAAATTAATCCATTAATTGAATCAGATTTAAAAGTTGAAGATGTTAATATTAGAACAGCCGCTATGAATTTCTTGGTTGAATATGCTAGAGAATTAGCAGCTGTTTGTGGAAGTCGCCAAAATGATTCTGAAGAAGATGGAATTGTGGTAAACCTTTGTATATATATGAGCAAATATATATTTTTTCATTATTATTATTAATTAGTTTTATTATTATTTATTCATTTTTTTAAAAAAAAAAAAAGATTCAACAATTTCAAAATGTTGTAATGCCAGAAGTATTTCAATGGTGGACTACAGTTTTATCCAATCATATTCAAGTAACTTCTGTCGATAAATGTCATGCCGTACGAGCTTTATCTTGCGACTTTATAGCATGCATTCCTGCAAATATATTTTCATCATTACCTGTATGAATTTTTATTTTATGTTTATTTTTTTTTTCTAATTTATGAATTACTCCTTGCTTAACTTCCTAATCTTTTATTATTGATTTCCAATTCTTCATTTTCTCAGAGTGAAAAGAAAAATTTATGTATAAAAATTTTACTTGGATTTGCTAAAGATGAAAGTCAAAATGTTAGAGCTGCTGCATGTCGTGGTCTTGGAGTTTACATTTTGTTCCCTGAATTACAACAGGTATATTCAATATATTTTTATTTTTTATTTTTTTTTTTATTTTTTAATTTCTTACTTTGTACTAATTAAAGACATTGTTTTCTTTTTTTTTTCTGTAATTTTCAGGATACCAAATTTGCTTCAGATATGGCATTCACAGCTATTCAACAAATGTCTGATTCAAATCTATTGGTTAGAGTTAGAAGTAGTTGGGCTTTAGGAAATTTATGTGACACGATGGTTATATTGAGGTAAATAACATAAATTAATAATAGTAACGAATAATAATTTATTTTTCATCTTGCATCATAATATATAATATTTACTTTTCACGTATATCTAATTTTTATATATATATATTTGTTTATTTATTTAAAGTAATCCCGAAAATAATAACGTTCGAAACACTAATTTGAATGAATTTTTGATAAATGTTATGTGGGTAAAAATTGTTAAAGCTGGTTTAAGTGCTTCAAATGATAATGATAAGGTAAATACTAATTACTACATATTTTTTAAATTTAAAATTTGCAAATATATCTCATATATATTTCTATGTATCTTCTTTTTTTCTTTTTTTCTATTTATTTATTCTTTTTATACAGGTTAAGCCAAATGGTGTTAGAACTTTGGGAAGTATCATTCATGTTAGTCCTACAAATTTTCTAATTAGAGAAGAGAGAGGATTAATTAAAGAAGTTGTGCAGGTATTAATAAAGAATTTCGAATCCGGATCATTAAAGGTATATATTCATATATATATATTATTTTATGAATGTCATTATATTATACATTATATATACAAATATATATATTATGATTATGATTTATAGGTTCGTTGGAATGCTTGTTATGCAGCAGCAAACATGTTACGCAATCCCAACATTCCAATTGGATTGAAAACCAATAGTTGGTCAACCTTATTATATGAATCATTGATTCGAGTGGTTCAAACTTCAAAAAATTTTAAAGTTAGAATTAATGCATGTTTGGCATTGGCTACTCCAATGACCCGAGAGAAATATGGTGACATAACAATACTTTGTAAAATTTTACATGCAATAGTTTCGAGTATAGAGAATGTTGATAATTTATCTAATACTGGATTTTGTGAAGTGAAATATCAAGATCAACTTAGAATTCAGGTGAGTAATATTTTCTTGGAATAATAATTGTAAAAAAAAAAAAAAAGTTGAAATATTTTCTAATACTTTCTACAAAAATTTATTTATCATTTTTATTTATACATATATAGTTGTTAGCAACTTATAATCATTTGATTAATATTGCTAATTCAGGTGATCAGAGATTTATTGAACCATTTATTGAAAGAGTTAATCAATGGTCCGCAAATAGAAATGGGCATTCTAATGTTATAAAAAGACAATAATTATGTATGGAAATTGGTTAATTTTTTTTTGTAGTATATATTGTATTTAAATTTATTATATTTATTTATGTTATTTAAAGTTATATAAAGTTAAATAAAGTTGGTTGGATTTTTTAGAAATTATATTTGCAAAAAAAAAATAATCTATATTTATTGTATTCTTTGTGCATTCATTCATTATGGAACTTATTCTATTATTAATATACATAAAATATATTTAAAATCTTTATAATTTATAATAAACAAAAATAATATATAAAAAAAGAATAAATAGAAATAAAGAATATAATAAACAGAAAGAACAAAAATAATTTTAATAATTTCACAAAATTTTTATAAAATTTATACATATAATAATAAATAAATACAATATATATAATAAGAATTTTTAATTTAATGAATTAAAATTTCAATCAATTATTTCATTAAATTGTGTGTACACTTCCAATACACAACTGGACCATCCTTAGTCTTTGCACCAGGAACCGTTTTAGTGGGAAGACAAGAACAAACAACGACACCTTCTTCAGAATCTACTCGCATAACATCAATTCCTCCGGTTAATACTGCTACCCGAGGGAATTGTGCATCGACAAGTTCAGCAGCAAACTACCCAAAAAAAATAGTCGCCATTTTAGAAAAAAACAAATGATAATATTTAATCAATTAATTTACTTAATTATTTATCATTTTTACCTGTGGACCGGAATCTCCTCGTTTACCAACTACTATATGATATTTCTTCTTCTCTTGCCACAATGTATGTGACAATTGATCCAAATGCATTGGATTCATATTTATTGATAAGGGAAAATGTCCCCTTGCAAACCTATAAAAATAAATAAAAAAAAATAAATAAATAAAAGTTAGAGATCTCTTAAGATTTATAATATTTATTTCAAAGTGATATATCAAATAATAAAACATACTCTTGTTCATTCCTCATATCAATTACCAATACATGATTTCGCAACTTGACTAAATCTTTCAGTGATATTCTTGGTGTTAATTCAGCTCTCTTTGTTTCAACTGGTATTGGTTGTTCCCACCAACGTTGAACAGGATCCTTAAATAAAATTTTTTTAAAAAAAAAGAAAAATAAATAAAATTTAAAATAATAAAAATTTTTTTTTTTTAAAAAAAAAAAAACTTACTGATAAATGATTTTCAGAATCGGAAGGTCCACCAGGTTTAGAATGTTCTTCATGTACCCGATAAATTACGGAAGGTGGGGTAACCTTACACATTGATAAAGCTGATTGAATACACTTTTCAATATCAACATCCGGAAATGAATCAGATAATTGAATACATTCGTTAAATTCGGATTTTATAAGCACATCTCTAAGTTGTCTTAAGATAGAGATTCCAGCAAATAATGGTAAAGAAGGTGGTCCAACAAGAATTTTATCCCAAAGATGATAAGTTTTATCTAATGGGAATACATCTATATAATAATAATAATAATAAATTAATTTAATAAATGAATTTAACAAGTGGAATTATTTAGATCAAAATATTAAAAATATTATATTATTAATAATAAGATAAAAAAATAATTACGCGTAAATAAAGTTAAAAACCATGGAATGGCGTATAAATCTGGTTGATACCCGATTTTATTAAGGTGACTAGATAATTCCGGATCATGAAATGATAATAAATGACGAAAAACTGCCAGATATTCTTGAATAACAGGAGAATTATCAAATATGAAAAAATCTTTAAGAAATTTTGGAATAAAAGTTTGTAAACAACTAAAAGCAAGGGCTTCGTCATTAAAATTAAGAGTTAAAAATGGTGCACAAATTGAATCGAGTCCTATTAAATATAAACAAACAAACAATAATTAATTAATTGAAAATTTTATTAAATTTATTAAAAAAAAAAAAATTCAAATATTTTTACAATTATATAAATCATTTATTACCTTGCCAATAAACCAATTTAGTATTTGAAGCTACAAAACATTTTAAAAGTCGTCTCAACTTTCCATGTCCAACTGGAGATGAAAGAAGTTGATGATATTGATGACATCTTGGTACATCTAACATTATTATTATAATACAACAAAAAAAAATATAAATAAATTAACATAATAAATATAATAAATCATGAAATTCATAAAATTATTATCATTTCAAGTAATCCAAACCATGTATTACCAACATCGATCTAATAAAAAGAATATTATTTTTTTTGAATGAATATTGATATTTTATATAATTTATATTTTATATAATTTATTTTTTATTTCAAAATTTAATAAATAAAAGAATTATGAATTATTATTACTAACCTGACGATCGGTCTCTTTTTCATTTTCTTTGTCATAAGAATCATATATGGCTTGATAATCTCCATTAACTCCAAGAATAGCAGCCCATATTTTTCCTCTTAAGAAGGGAGGTATATCAACTTTTGCGTGATGAATAATTTCATCCCGAGACGAAGGATATTCTCTCAATAATTCAGTAAATAATGCAACCCTTTGAAATTGATATCCCACATCCTTTTCTCGTATAAGTAAAGGTAATTTTACATTATTAGAAGGTGATTGACATATTCCATTTGATGTTGAGGGAATTGATTTATTATTGGGATCCAAAAATAGGTATTTATCAATAAATTCATCTTTTGTACTGGAACCTTCTTCATCTGACATTTCATCTACTAAAAAATTCATATCATCTTCATCAACAACAAGAAAATAATCGGTATCCCATTCAAATGTATCTCGATTTGGACCTGTGGCAATTTCTAATCTTTGTCGAAGTTCCTTTAATGATAAACCATGAATAATGTCTGAATATAAAAATGCTGTATCTTGTGCAGTGCCTTCTTCTTTCCCATTTTGTACCTTCACTGCTCTAGGTATTCGTTCAATTGGAGGGGTACTTAAAAGAAATCCTCTCTTGGCTAATTCGGATTCAACATCACCTCCTGCCAATTTCCAAAAGTAATAAATTTGTGATAATGGAATACCTTCAAGTACATCTTTATTATGGGATTCTTCTTGAGGTTCTAATAATTCATCATCCAAATTTAATTTTCGAGATTGTAAGAAAGGTCTAACCCACCAATATTTATAATGATTACAAAGTCCATTTTCATAAATTGATGAAAAAAATGGATGTGATAATAATTGTTCGGGTGAACATCTATTAGATGGATTAACTTCTAAACAAGCTCGAACGAGTTTTCGAAAATCTCCATAATCATCATCTGTTCCTTGAAGGAACTCTAATATTGCTTCACTTATACCTAATGAGAATACCGTGAAACGATCCCAAACCTCTTGTTCATCTTCTACATCAGCAATACATTGAAGTTCCCATAATGATGAAAAAATTTTATCAATGTCTTTTTCGTCTCCTTCCCAAAATGGAATACCGGTATGAATTTCGACTAATATTACACCTAATGACCACACATCTACCTAGAAATTTTTAGATTAAGAAAAGATCATAATTTTAATTTATTAATTAATATAATATTATCATTATTTGAAATTTTTATTACCTTCCCAGTAGTTTCGGGGTTATCTGCTGAACGATAAATTGCTTCTGGAGGAAGGTAATGTGGATAACTGTTGTGAAAGTCGATTTAAAAAAAAAAAAAAAAAAAATTTAAAATAATAAAAATTTTTTTTTTTTAAAAAAAAAAAAAAAATAAAATTTAAAATAATAAAAATTTTTTTTTTTTAAAAAAAAAAAAAAAATAAAATTTAAAATAATAAAAATTTTTTTTTTTTAAAAAAAAAAAAAAAATAAAATTTAAAATAATAAAAATTTTTTTTTTTTAAAAAAAAAAAAAAAATAAAATTTAAAATAATAAAAATTTTTTTTTTTTAAAAAAAAAAAAAAAATAAAATTTAAAATAATAAAAATTTTTTTTTTTTAAAAAAAAAAAAAAAAAAAATTGGTATGGGAATTTTAATTTTTGAAAAAATTATCAAGCTTCCTACCCAATTGGAAAATCTACATTAGCCCCGCCTTTTGTCATATAATATAATCCATAATTCGCTAATTTGACTGTTCCCTAAAAAGTAAAAAAAAAAAAACATCGCACGTTTAAAATGTTAATATGGTTGTTGATAAATAGGTGATAAATAGTGAGAGAAAGGATTAATCTAAGAAATTTTCACCTCAGAATCAATTAAAATATTATTTGGTGACAAATTATGATGTATAATGTTATTACTATTCAAATAAGCGAGAGCTTTTAGAATTTGGAATGCCCATTCACGTAACATCGATATTCCAACACTTTAGGAAAAGGAAAAAAATTTTTAAATAAAAATAAATTCAGTAAATGAAGAAAAAAATAATAGATCACGGCAATAAAGTTCGAGAAGACATACCTAGCTACCTGAATTTTATTATCCTCACAACGATATAATTTACCAAGAAAGTTCAAATGATTTTCTACTACCACAAATAATCTATCTATTTTAGAAATATATGAAAATTCAATTGTTTTAATATTTATTAAATTCAAATATTACTAAAATCAAATTAAACCAATTAATCAAATTAATTAAATTAATCAAATTAATCAAATTAATCAAATTACCATGTTTTCCTTTTACAATTTCAACATATTCACAAAGGTTAGGGTGTGATATTGTCTAATAAAATTAACGAAAGGTTATTTAAGTGAAAATTTTGGAAACATTCCAAATAACAAAATAACAAAAATAAAGGGTATAAAACCTTCAACGATTGAAAATTGCCGAAAATTTCAGTTGTGGCAGTAGCAGGAACGATATCGCGGTCTTCAACACCAGCAACCGCAGAAAAACTACATACACTTAAGTGCACATCATGTTGAGAACTTGCATTGAGGTCTTTTTCAGTGGCGAAAGTTGCCATCAAGGTATCAACAAAAAATGTTGTAAAAAATGTTTTTTTTTAAAAAAAAAATATTTAAGGTTCGAATTTGACAAGAACTTTAATTCATCAACGTAGATCATATGATCGTTTTATGCAACGCATTCCACCACCAATGCATACATGATTCCGAACCATTTTTTATATATATATAGAGGCTTTTGAAAAAGTGGAAACTCAAGAAATTATGACAATAACAACTTTTTTACGGTATCAAAAATAAAAGATTTAATTATTCAATTTTATATGGGAAATTAAAGAAAATATTGTGAAGATAGATAAAATAAAATATTTTAATTGCTAATCCGCAGATCAACACTGGAATCTGCATTCCTACATATATAGTATTAATTTTTTTTTAAAAAAAAAAAACCTTGGGATTAAATTTATTTGCCAGAGTATTTTAAGAAACTCAAAATTCTACAAAAATAACCATAAACATTATCAATTACCAGTAAAATTATTAGAAGTTTTAAAATCTTAAATAACTCCGCAGAAACAAATTATGTATACTGAAATATTAATATTTACAAATTATTTATTTTCAAAATATTCGGTAAAAAACTTTTTTTAATATAAAATTTTAATGCTCTGATTGGGACAAGACAACAAGTAATTTTTTTTAAAAAAATAATAATATTGACATTTAGTAAGATCATTAAGAAGGAATTATTTTATTTGTTTTATTTGGTTTCCAAATTTATTTTTTTCAGAGTAATATGAGCTCTCCCTTTATCAAACTTCAATGTTGTTATTAACTAATTTTACAATAAAGAACTTCGATATATATCGAAATATCGAAGGGATCGTTTTATTAAGAATGTGAGAATTGTTAAAACGAGAATGTAAAACAATGTTATTTTTATTATTATTTTAAGCAAATAAAAGGAATCCGGAATTAATCAAGAATTCAGAAAAAAAGAATCATCTTTATTTGAAAAAAAAGAAAAAAAGAAAAAAAGAAAAAAGAATATTGATGTACCAAAAAAAAAAAAAAAAAATATTATCCCAGGAATTCTAAACACGTAATTCAATTATTTTACTTAAAGTAGTAAAATATTCACCATCGTACCATAAATTATTTGTTCTCTCTCTCATAATAAACAAATAAAGCATAAATGTAAAACAATATTAAATGATTTTGATAAGATTAAATTTACAATACTTATTTTTCATTATTTTAGGTAACAAAAAAATCAGAAGTTAATCAAGAATTAAAAAGAAGAAACTTCTTTATTAAGAAATTTTTAAAATAGGAAACAAATAAAATTTTTTATTCCAGGAATTAGTTTATGATTATTTTGATTATTATTATGCGTTGTGGTAATAACGATTTTTTGTTTATTGCTAAACTTGCAATTCAATTATTTTACTTAAAGAAGTAATTTATTAATAATTGGTATGAAAATAATCATCTACCATAAATTATTTGTTCCTCTCTTTTTTTTTCTCTTTGTGTATTACAAAACCCCTTTAGCAAATTAATAATAATAATAATAATAATAATAATAATAGTAATAATAATAATAATAATAATAATAATAATAATAATAAATAATAATAATAAATAATAATAAATAATAAATAATAATAAATAATAAATAAACAATAAATAATAATAATAATAATAATAATAATAATAATAATTTAAATGAATAATAATAATGACAATAAATAATGACTAAATATTTTCAATGAAAACCAGATGCATCAAATAATTTTTAATAGTAATAATGTACTTTTTAATATTGCAATAACGCAACGTATAATACCTCGATTATTCCGATTTATATTTATGATACCGATTATACCTCGTAACTGTAAAGTACAGTAATTCGTTTACACATTTGAGCGCCAAAAATTCGTACGTATAAGCATTTAATTTAAGATTAAAAAAAAAAAAACTTTTATTAGGAATTAAAAAAAAAAACGATAAATTGATATTAATAGAGATTAAGTTAAATAATATTTTTATATAAACAGTCAATATGTAAGGTGGAAACCAATAAGATCAATAAATACACACAAATAAAGGTACGAGTACAAGATAATAACGTAATCGGAGCAGGAAGAAAAAGGATTCTTACTTTTTAATATTTCAAGATGAATCAAATATTTTTTCTTATTTTTCTATTCATTTGTCATAATGAAAACATAAACTGATTTTTTTGAAATACGCGTTAATTATAATGATTAAATTGTATTTATGGCTTATTTTTTATCAAGAAAAATTCGAAACAAAGAATCAATAAAGAAGTTTAAGTCGGTGATTGTAATAAAAAACAAATTAATAGAATAGTTCAAAAGAATAAAATTAATTTGAATAATCTGAAAGAACGACATACACAAGAATCCATTTTGCATTGATAGAAACTTCTTTCTTAGTAAATTATTGAACGCAAAAAGAATTATTTTAAATTCTTCCATACATAAAATATTTATTAACATCGAAACTTGATTTTTTTTTTTTTTTTGGTTAACCATAGGAAGCAAATAATGACATTTGTACGTTATACACAACATTTTGGTTATATATAATGGATACAATGGATGAACTTATATTTTAACTGTATTAGTATGTAGCCATTTGTAAACAAACAAAATGGTCATCATTTGATCATTGTTTTTTAAAAAAAAACTGGTTTCAGAACCAGTAACTACCATTTAAAATACGATATTTTTTCAAAGAAGCAATATTAGACAATATTTATATAATTTTCAAATAATAAAAAAAAATGAAATAATAGTCATCACTATAAATCAATATTTCTTAATTATATATTAAAATAATTTATAAAACATCAAAAACTTTTTTAAACAGTAATCATAGTATTAGATGATCTAATGAGAATGAGCTCTAATACAGTGTGGCGTAGAGCAAATATTAGATATTAATTTACAAGTGAGCTTTATTAATGCATGTCACTTTTATCATTATTTCATATTTCTCAAATATATCTCTTATATATTATTTTCTACATATCTCTCTCATATCTCTTGCACTATAAAATATTCTTGCATATTTCTTACATACTATGCTTCATCCAAAAAAGTCCAATCACCAACTAATTGAAAGTTTCAAAAAGATAATTTCCATTTTTAATATTGACAGGAGCTTATGAAACAATTTATAGTTGATGCATTTTGATGTAATTGATGTGATTGATGTTACTCATATATTTTTTTATAATTTGTGGCTAAATATATATATATATATATTTTTTTTTTGTATGTCTAAAAATAAAATTATTAATATATATATATATATTAAAAAAAAATTAAAATGTCATCATTCAAATTAACTCTTCAAATTATGTAATTTATTTTTTTCATTTGATTATTTTTTTAATTGGCATTCTCATGTTTTTGTGTTTTCTTTTATCTTTATACTTCATTATGTCAACATTAAATATTACATTAATACATTATATCAAATCAAAGAAATTTACTCCTATTTAGTGAAATCAATGAAAAAAAGTGAAATATATAATCACTTATTGATGCTAGAGGAATCACCAATCAAAGATTTCTTCCCCAGAGTTTCAGCCATATATCTATAAAAACCATCCCTATAAAACGTAAATTAGTATAGAACCATCACTCATGAAATATGACGGAATTGCAGTTTTGAACGTCGACAATGATTTTTTCACGTGGCTAATTATAGCGATGTTGTATCGTTATATCGATTGTTGTTGTCGTTGTATCGATGTGTGCGATGTTTCGATGTCCGATGTGTAAATAAAAAATCTCAAAAGATTATTATAGTAGTTATCATTTTACTAGTTATTAGATTAGAATAATAAAATTTACATCAATTATTACTGTCACGGAAAAATTCTATAAGTGTCAAAATCCAAAATTGGAAGACAATTAATTTGAATTTGAACTTTATTTTTATTTTTATTTATTATTAACAAGCAAACATGACATAATATTTCAAATAATATTTAGTAAATAATTATGATATTTATATTTTATTCCTAAAATATTTATTCAGTTTGAATTTTAAGGAGTTTATTGATATTCAATCATCATATATATATTATATTTCATTGTACTATATTTTCAAGCTTCCTTTTTAATTATTTTATTCATCTCTTTATTCAATATTTTCTAAAATTCAACGATTTGATCGATCTCTCGCCAATTCAGCGCGTTAATAAATTATTATTTCTTCCTGCCCTTTTCTTTTTTTTTTTTTTTTTTTTT
>PQFF01000069.1:34272-52903 GCA_003547095.1 Diversispora epigaea | reverse complement strand
TTTTTTTTTTTTTTTTTGAAAAAAAAAAAACTTTTATACTTAGCGACAAATCAAAATTAATTTATAAATTTGCAATTCCCGAAAAATCTGAATAGAGTAATGGCGCACATTTTTCGTTTTTGACGTTTTATACTTATTATCTATATTAGAATATGTTTTTTGTTTCTTCTCTTTACAACTAATCCCTATACCTCCTCCCTCCCCATCTCCCTATACTTATAATTCATTTTAAAAAATATTTTTAATGAAGTTTTATTTTATCCAGCATTTAATTTTACTACTTAAGAAATTTTTCCATGCATAAATACAATAAGCTAAATAACAAAATTTAAGTTCTTGTTTCTAAGTCTTTTAACACCTTTTGCTTTCTATTTCATATTGATGTTTTTTTATTTCTTATTCTTACCAATTAGTTTCCTTCTTTTAATTTTTCTTTATTTCATTTTTTTGGGGGTCTTTTCTAAAGTTTTTTGGGGCTTCTTTGACTTTTAAGGTTATAATTTGTTTGTTGATTTTTATAGAGTTTAGGCCTTTTTATTAATAATAATAATAGATTATAAATGTTATGTTTAGTTAATTTTATTTTCTTTCCCATCGTTAAATATTCCTCTCTCCCTCATAAGGAAAAAAAATACATACACACGCATATTATTTTCGAACTCCATTTTCGTATTTAGGTTTTTTTTTTTTCGGTTCTATTTTTNACTTAAGAAATTTTTCCATGCATAAATACAATAAGCTAAATAACAAAATTTAAGTTCTTGTTTCTAAGTCTTTTAACACCTTTTGCTTTCTATTTCATATTGATGTTTTTTTATTTCTTATTCTTACCAATTAGTTTCCTTCTTTTAATTTTTCTTTATTTCATTTTTTTGGGGGTCTTTTCTAAAGTTTTTTGGGGCTTCTTTGACTTTTAAGGTTATAATTTGTTTGTTGATTTTTATAGAGTTTAGGCCTTTTTATTAATAATAATAATAGATTATAAATGTTATGTTTAGTTAATTTTATTTTCTTTCCCATCGTTAAATATTCCTCTCTCCCTCATAAGGAAAAAAAATACATACACACGCATATTATTTTCGAACTCCATTTTCGTATTTAGGTTTTTTTTTTTTCGGTACTATTTTTATTATTTTGAGAGAAAAAAATTATTATAGAAACATTCTATAAAAATATTTTATTTTTTTTTTTAAAAAAAATTATGATTTAATGTAATTAAGCAATAATTTTATTTATAACAGTAAAAATTCGTGTGAATTTTTTTTTCAAATGTCTTACAGAATAGACATTCAAATTAAATGTATGTATAATGACGTTACGTTATATTATCTACTTTTCTTCCATTTTTCCATTATTAAAGATTGTTTATTTAATTATGAAAAAAAAAGATAATGTGACCCGTAATAAATGTACGACGGTTAAATATTTGATTCGTCCAATTGATCGGAGTTCATTTGTTCCGAATATATTATAATTAATGATGGTAATGATGTCTTTTAATTATTTTTAATTATTTTTAATTATTTCAACTTTCTTGATTATTATTATTGTCTTAAGCTAAATAAAATTTATCGGATTTGATAATTATTATTAAATAAGGCTAAAATGATCGAAGATCATTGAATATTTATTATTTTTTCAAAAAAAATCGTAATGCAGGGAATGTAGTACATTAATAAAAACAATAAAAATTTCTATTGTTCCATCCATGGTTATATTTAAGGGAAAAAACGCAGCCCACATTCTTCACATATTTATTGAAAGACCTGAGATTTCCTTTAACGGTACAATTGGCATTTATATAATATATCTTGATACGCATTAAAATGTAAAGACGTTTATTTACCAGATTTTTTTTTTAATGATGAATGCTTGATATTGATAGAAGAAACAATGTTTCCAAATTAAGAAAAATATAAAGATGAACAGGATAATGCAATCGGATTATTATTTTAGAAATTATTAACAGAAGTACTTAAGGCATTACAAAAGAATTCATTGAATTTACTCGGATGAATTAGTAAAGAAATCATTTGACAATTTTTAAAAAATCAACCGAGCCTTGCTCCAGTGAACTTTATTAAAACTCAAACAACAAAGGTAAATTAAAATAATTAAATACACTTTTTTTTTTTTTTTTGGAAAACTATATATACTAAAGATAATAAAGATAATACAAATTAAAAAAATAAATGATAATTACATTGAATAATAAATTCCATTTTGTACTAATAGTTCTTGATGTGTTCCTTGTTCTTTTATTTTACCATCTTTTAACACAAAAATTATATCTGCATTTTGAATTGTTGATAATCTATGTGTATGTGTAATAGAGATTGTTGCTCTTCCTTTAGCTGCTTCTTTTCTGATTGGCAGATGTAGCCTCATCAAGTAATAAAATTTTATCAATGCACGTGCAATAGCAATTGTCCTCCCGAAAGATGTGTTCCTTTTCCTCCTACTTGAGTATTAAAACCATCTGGTAATTTTGAAATGAAATCATAAATATTGGCATTTCGACATACCCGTTCAATATCTTCTTGGGTTGGGTTTTGTCCAGGTCGACATCCAAATATAATATTTTCTTTAATGCTCATATCAAATAACGAAGGTTCTTGACTAACAAGTGCAATATTATCTCGAAGACTATTTGTACATCAGGAAATTTTAAAAACCGTAAATTTACGCAAAATTACGTAAATTTGCGTGGGTGTCGTAAATTTACGTGGAATTGCGTAAAAATTTACGTAATTATACGGATCGTAATATTTTTCGCAAAATTTTGCGTAAAATATTACGATCCGTATATTTACGTAATATTTTTCGCAAAATGTTACGTAAAATATTACGATCCGTATAATTACGTAAATTTTACGCAATTTCACGTAAATTTACGATACCTACGCAAATTTACGCAATTTTTTTTCGTAAATTTACGGCTAAAAAAACTTCCTGATGTAAGAGCAGTCACTGTTCTAATATTTGCAGCAATTTGAGCAGATTCCTCATGTATCTTTTCTTGAAAACCACCCAACACTTAATACGAACCAATCAATAAAGAATACAAATTACACAAACTAGTGTAAGTTCCATCTTATGACAAGTCCAATAACAAATCCGGTAATAACTGTGCTGACTATTTGCAAAAGGTACCAAAAGTAATACCAGCCAAATCATTTACACAAGCGCATCCACTGATAAAGCACTCAAGACACCAACACTATTTCGTTCATCATCAAAAAATTCTATATCTTGTCGCAACATAGATGCAAAAGATAATGATCGAATTCGTTCCGTAAGATTCTCACCAGAATAACCAAAAGCGAAACCTTGTACAGTTTGACCAATTAAAGACTACTGCGATTATATGAAACATAAAGGACCAGAAGGTGGAATCGTGTTTCATTTGATCTAAAGGTTTAGCAAAAGATTGTATAATATGTGAAAATATGATGGCAAATACTGGATATACACTACCACAAACAATTGCAGCAAGTAAACCAATAATTATTATTGTAATTTCCGAACGGTTCATTTTTCCAACTTTTTTAAGCATTTCTCAAGTAGTATATTCATAATCATGTTTCAGTTTCATTCCAGCTTCAAGATCTGCTTTTCGTTCAGACAAAATTGCTGATGATGCAGATAAATTGGTAATGACACGACCTAAATGATGATCTTCTTCTTCTAGGATTATATCTTGTTTATTTTTGATTACCTTATCTTCCGGTGGTATCATTGAAGAATTCAATAAATCCGAATTTTCTTCAGCTTCTTTTACTTTTATTTTTTCACCCTCCTCAGATTCAATATCAATTAATGGAACACGGTAAATTGTTTCGAAAAATTTTGCACTAGCTCCGTAATAAAACTAAAAGCTTGCATATCAGGAGCAATATTTCCAAGTGCAAAGGCACCGATTATTACAGCAAAGCTTATATTGATAATTCCTCAAGGAGACAATTCACCATCAAGAACCAAATTTGTACCATACCAAAATGCTAATGCAAAAAAAAAGTGAAACCAACTTCAGCACCACTTGCTATAGATTTCTTCCTTCCTTCAACTGCTTTTATATGATAATCACATAATTTAGATATTTTCTTTTGAGTACCAAATGCCAAAATATAAAAATCCGATGATCGCCTCATAAAGACTGCGGTTAATTTATTCACGATACCACTAGTAATACTAACTAATGGAATGAGGCAACAAATTACGAATGTCATTTTCCAATTTTTAGTGAAAGCAATAACAAAGGCGATAACGAATTGGCAAAAATACTAAAAATCATGTGAAAAAAGCAATTGGTTAAATGTGAAATTTTCAAGTGAATATTTACGGAAAAACTAACATGGCGAATTTTTCACTGATGCCATCTTGAATTAAATGAGTAATGCGAGCGGTAACTTCACTGGCACCAATTTTATCAAAATAGGCAATATTTTGACGAAGAATTGCACGTAAATATTTTTCACGAATTTTTCGCGAAATCCTAATTTGGCAAGTTTAGCACGTGATAATTTGGATAAATTAGTAAAATAAGTAATTAATAATTTTAATAATTGATTAATACCTTCCATCAGTGTAAACTAAACAACCCATATAAATATAAGTTGCGAAAAAATTAATGTTACAAAGACCAAAGTATTATTATTAACCTCTGAAGTGAAGTAATCTGGACCAATTTTACGTAATTGATATTTGGTAAAATAATCCACCATTTTTCCAAAAAGAATTGTCAATATGGGCTGAAAAGTAATAACAAACAAATAAATTTAATGAATTGGAATTGGAATAATGGTCAAATTGAGAAAATACAAAATGTCCATTGTAGCACCAGTCGTTCCAGAAAATATCAATAAACATAGGGATCCAATTTACCATCATCCATACTTATTGTTACAGTAGTGGATTTTTCATCCATATTTAAAATTATTTAAAATGGTAAAGAGAAGTGTGGGTTAAATTTTTGTTTCTTTAATTCGTTTAATTTTATTGTGGTTAGAACTTTTTATTTTTATTTTTTTTTACTCGATATTTTTCTTAGTATTAAATTTATATAAAAAATTCGTCAACCGATTTACAGGATGGGATGAAAGTTAAATTCCGCTACCACATTTTCCTCAATGAGAAAGTTATTAGCAGGCATACATATGTATTATCATTAGATGACACAATATATTGTATACATTATATAATAGTAAACATTCTTAAATTAGAATTCAAGCCGCAGTCGATTATAGTAAAATAACATTATCCGATGTTGTATTGTCCCAAATGGTTTCTTCCTTCAGCTGATTTCAGGTGTTACTAAATTCTTTCTTCTTTATTGTTCTAATGTTTGAACTTAAAAAGCCAAAAAGTTCTCATTAATAATAAAATTATTATTAATTTGGAATTACTCGTTATGTGTATATAATATCGCATTTAGCGTCATAGATAAATCATTGCAGGAAGATTAAAAAGTTATTTTGACGGGAAAATTCGTGTGGGAGAGAGGCAAGGAGCAATAAGAAAGATTAAAATAAAATTAACTAAACATGACATTTATAAAACTAAATCCTATTATTATTAACAAAAATGCCTAAACTCTATAAAATCAACAATGTATTTTGAAAACAAACAAACAAACCAAGAAATGAAAAAGTAAATAAGAAAATAGATTAGTAAGAAGAAATAAACAAAAACATTAATATTAGATTTTGAGTTATGCATGAAAAATAAATGTTCGATTAAAATATATAGGAATTAGTTTGCATAACTAAAAACAAAAAATATATTCTAATATAAATAATAAATATAAATAAAATATCGAAAGAAATAATTGAAAATAATTTTAAAACATAAATAAATAAAAATAAAAATAAAATTTCGGGAGACGGTACGAGAGGTAGGTAAAGAACTAAAGATGGAAGAATGAATTTTTCTCGAAACCTAACGCGTACTACTATTGACTCTGAATTAGCAATCATTTTGTATGCAAGGACACTGATTGGATTATACAAGGACACACATGCATACGCCCAAGAAAGGGAATTAATCAATTATGCAAGTCGATCACAACTGTATTTATCACGTCTAAATCGGTCCATTTTAAGGATCCTCATAATACACAGGTGATCTGATTGGCTAAAATAAACAATAAATCAACTAAGAGATTAGAACCAGATTTATATAATCCGGTTTCATCCAGATATCCGGATGGCTTATAGGGACCCGGTTCCAATCCCTATTCAATAACAATAATAAGAAAAACGAAACAAAATAACAATATTTAGCATTAAAAAAGGGAAGTAAACCGAATTCTCAAGGTAGGGCTAATGAGTTTGACATCATTCTAATGGGTTTGGTAAATAGTTTAATCGGCGACAGACTTTTATTGACTTGATAATTATAATACATATATATGTATATGTGATTAGAGGCCAAAATGTAGTTAACATAATAAAATATTGTAAATAATACACATTGGTGAGATAAAGAAGTTTTCTGATTGGCTGAGATAAAAAAAGCTAGTATAATAATAAATCTGTAAAACTTTATTTAATAAAATTAATATCTATAATCACTGTATTTTTATAATTAAATTTGAGTGGTTTTTGCATTTTTAAATTTTTAAATCCATCCATTTCTGTCTATAATATATAATTTTACTAAAATATGAACTTTTTAAATCTATCTAAAGCCTGTAGTAGAGAAACAATAACATCGCGATATTATTGGCTGATTATCACATGAAGGACAGAGAAACACCCGTGACTTAAAATTTTTCATAGTGCGTAGAAGTATAGTATCCTTCGCTTCGCTCCGGACAATTATAAATTACACTAAATAAATAAAATAGCACAAAGTCACCGGCAATTAAATTATTACTAGCGATTTCGATGAATATGATAACAACCATCATAAAAAGAAAGAAATTCAAAATCAATCATTCTCCGATATCTCAACTATTTCAAAGAATGCATTAATTTGGATTAAAAAGATAATATTACATCTAAGAAAATTAAGAAAATTGAAAGACTTGATTAGATTCTCATTTTTTTCATCTCTACAAAAAAAAAAATTCCGAAAAATACAAATCAAACATTAATATTGTTTTATTTTGCTTTTTTAAATTATTATTAGTAATTTCATAAATAATATTTTCATTTATTATTTATTATTAAAGAAATCCAATTTATTTCAGGATTTATATTAGGTGTAGACTTGTTAAGCGAAATTATTTGATTTTCTTTTTTAAATAAAAATAAATAATTTTGTATAACAAACTTTCCCGTTTCTCTCTAAAGAACTTTAACTGAATTCTGTCAACATCAATTCAAAATAATTCTCGAAACTTGTGATGCAATTTACAAATAATCTAATTTATTACACGATGAAATAAAAAATGATCTGAATTTTCTTTAACAGTATAATTGAATACTTGATAGAAGAAACAATTCGTAAAAGATTAAATAGAAATTTAAAAAGAAATGTTCCCAAAGTATTGAGAATTAAGAAAAATATAAAGCTTTACGCAAAATGCAATTGGATTATTATTTTAGAAATTGGAGACGGAAGACGAAGCGGCTGGATTATTATTAACAGATATAAGGTCAAGTACTTAAGGCATTACAAAAGATTACGATAAACGAAGACGAATGAAAAAATCATTAAGAAAATTATTCAAAAATCAACGGAACCTTGCTCCAATAAACTTTATTAAAATATATATAACAAAATTAAAGTAATTAAATATACATTTTTTTGGAAACTATATACTGTATATATGATAATAATACAAATTAAAAAAATAAAATAAATGAAAATTATATTTATGTTCCCAAATCTTGTTCTTGAACCATTGAATAATAAATTCCATTTTGTGCTAATAGTTCTTGATGTGTTCCTTGCTCTTTTACTTTACCATCTTTTAACACAAAAATTATATCTGCATTTTGAATTGTTGATAATCTATGTGCAATAGAGATTGTCGTTCTTCCTTTAGCTGCTTGGTTTAATGCTTCTTGCACAACCTTTTCTGATTGGGAATCTAAGGCAGATGTAGCCTCATCAAGTAATAAAATTTTAGGATTTCTTATCAATGCACGTGCAATAGCAATTCTCTGTTTTTGTCCTCCCGAAAGTTGTGTTCCTTTTCCTCCTACTTGAGTATCAAAACCATCCGGTAATCCTAAAATGAAATCATAAATATTGGCATCTCGGCATACCCGTTCAATATCTTCTTGGGTTGGGTTTTGTCTAGGTCGACATCCAAATATAATGTTTTCTTTAATGCTCATATCAAATAATGAAGGTTCTTGACTAACAAGTGCAATATTTTCTCGAAGACTATTTGTATTAATGGTTGAAATATCTATTCCATCAATAGTAACTTTTCCACTTGTTACTTGATAAAATCTTTCTGTAAGTCCAACAGTGGTACTCTTACCACATCCTGATGGTCCGACTAATGCTACAAACTGTCCAGGTTTGACTTTTAAGTTTAATCCTTGAAGAACTTGTACATGAGGGCGAGTGGGATAACGAAAGTGAACATCCTGAAATTCAATATGTCCCTCAATGTTTTCAATTTGTTGTCCAGACTTTGACCAGGTATCTATCATTGGTTTTCGTTCAATTAATGAAATGATGGATGCCGCTGATTGTTTTGCTTTCAGGATATCAGGTACAAACTGAAATGCACGACCAGCAGCCATTGAACCAAAGATTATAGCAAAAAAGACTGTAAACATCATATTTAAATCATATTCTCCATCTCTGAATAATCGACTACCATACCAGAATCCTAGACCATTTGTGAAGAAGATAATACATTGTGCAAATGCAAAAGAAATTGATGCAAATAAAGCATTATTATATCCTTGTTTCATTGGTTCATCAAGTTTGTGATGATATATATTCCATAAATCTTCTTCACGGGTAAGAGCAGCCACTGTTCTAATATTTGCAGCACCTTCACATGCGATTTGAGCAGATTCTTCATATGCTTTTTTGGTCTTTTCTTGAAAACCACCCAACATCTTAATACGAATAGCACCAGAACCAATCAATAGAGGAATACAAATTGCACAAACTAGTGTAAGTTTCCATCCTATGACAAGTCCAATAACAAATCCGGTAATAACTGTGCTGACTACTTGCAAAAGAGTACCTAAAGTAATACCAGCCAAACCATTTACACGAGCGGCATCCACTGATAAAGCACTAGTCAAGACACCAACACTATTTCGTTCATCATCAAAAAATTCTATATCTTGTCGCAACATAGATGCAAAAGATAATGATCGAATTCGTTCCGTAAGATTCTCACCAGAATAACCAAAAGCGAAACCTTGTACAGTTTGACCAATTAAAGAGGCTACTGCGATTACAAGAAACATAAGGGACCAGAAGATGGCATCGTGTTTCAATTGATCCGGAGGTTTGGCAAAAGATTGTAGAATATGTGAAAATATGATAGCAAATACTGGATATACACTACCACAAACAATTGCAGCAAGTAAACCAATAATTATCATTGGAATTTCCGGTCGATTCATTTTTCCAACTTTTTTAAGTATTTCCCAAGTAGTATATTCATAATCATGTTTGATTCCAGCTTCAAGATCTTCTTTTCGTTCAGACAAAATTGTTGATGATGCAGATAAGTTGGTAATGACACGGCCTAAATGATTATCTTCTAGTATTATATCTTGTTTATTTTTGATTAACAAAATATCTTTATCTTCCTTATCTCCCAGTGATATTGAAGAATTCAATAAATCTGGATTTTCTTTGATAGATTGAATTCGCTGTGCTTCAACTAAGTTGTAGTATGCACTCTTTTTTTCCATAAGTTCTTCATGATTACCGATTTCCATAATGGTACCTTGATTCATTACAATAATCTTTGTAGCATTACGTATGGTAGATAATCTGTGAGCTATGACAATTGTACTGTAAAATATTGTTATAAAATTGTATAAAGATTACGTAAATATTATAAAATATTAAATATTATGTAAATTTAATTTGAAATTAATTTTATATAATAATTGTTAGATATACAACAAAGTAAATATTAGAAACTTACGTTCTGTTTTTAGATGCCTTATCTAAAGCGTCTTGTACAATACCTTCACTTTGTGTATCTAAAGCACTTGTCGCTTCATCCAACAATAAAATTTTTGGATCTTTTATAATAGCACGAGCAATGGCAATACGTTGTTTTTGTCCCCCTGACATTAAAAATCCACGTTCACCGACCATTGTTTCATATTTTTCAGGAAGTTTCATTATGAAATCATGAGCATTAGCCATTGAACATGCATTTACAATTAGTTCCCGTTTCTTATCTTCTGGTATATTTTCATATTCAGATCCTATTAAACCATGAGCGACATTTTCAGAAATTGTAGTGTTGAAAAGTACAGGTTCTTGACCAACAAGACTCATTTGTCTTCTTAACCATTTGAGATTGAGAGATTTGATATCATGACCATCAAGTTGAACTTCCCCAGCAACGGGATCATAGAATCGAAGAATGAGTGATACAATAGTACTTTTTCCGGAACCAGATGAACCAACAAGAGCAACCGTTGCACCAGGTTCAATATCCAAAGTAACATCATTCAAAGTTTGTACTGTAGGTCGAGCTGGGTAAATGAAAGAAACATTTTTAAGTTGAATATGACCTTTTACTTCTATTTTTTCACCCTCCTCGGATTCAATATCAATTGGTGGAACACGGTAAATTGTTTCGAAAATTTTTGAACTAGCTCCAGTAGCAAAACTGAAAGCTTGTATTTCAAGAGCAATATTTCCAAGTGAAAAGGCACCGATTATTACAGCAAAGTATATATTGACAATTCCTCCAGGAGTCAATTCACCATCAAGAATCAACTTTGTACCATACCAAAATCCTAATGAATAAACACTATAAATAAAGAAAAAAGTAAAACCGACCCCAGCGCCACTTGCTATAGATTTCTTCCTTCCTTCAACTTTGGCATCTTTTAGATGATAATCATATAAATTGGATAATTTCTTTTGAGTACCAAATGCCGTCACAGTTCTAATAGTACTAATTGCTTCTTCGGCAATTCTACTTGAACGTGAATAAAAATCCGATGTTCGCTTCATAAAGACCGCAGATATTTTATTCACGATACCATTAGTAATACCAACTAATGGGATGAGACAACAAATTACGAATGTCATTTTCCAATTTTTAGCAAAAGCAACAACAAAGGAAATAATGAATTGGCAAAGGTACTAGAAATCATACGAAAAAAAAGCAATTATAGCTAAATGGAATTTTTACATGAACAATTACGAAAAAAAAAAAAACTACTAACTTGGAAAGCCATGGCGAATTTTTCACTGATACCATCTTGAATCAAATTAGTGTCTGAAGTAATACGAGCGGTAACTTCACCGGCACCAATTTTATCAAAATAGGCAATATTTTGACGAAGAATTGCACTTAGATATTTTTCACGAATTTTTCGCGAAATCCTAATTTGGAAAATTTTAACACGTGATAATTTGGATAATTTTAGTAAAATAAAATGAAATATTTAATAATTTTAATTGATTAATACCTTTCACCCGTGTAAACCCAACAACCCATATAAATATAAGTTGCGAAAAAATTAATGACACCGAGATATACGAAGACCAAAGTATCATTATTAACCTTTGAAGTGAAGTAATCTGGGCCAATTTTACGTGATTGGAATTGAGTAAAATAATCAACCATTTTTCCAAAAAGAATTGTTGCTGAGGGCTAAAAAAAATAGTAATAAATAAAATAAATAAATAAATTTAATTGAATTTGACCAAATCGAGAAAAAAAAATGTAGCCATTTATACCAATGTAACACCAGTCACTCCAGAAAATATTAAGCCAATAAACATAATAAGCCAATCCCTCTTGGTAGCGAAAGTATATAATTTCCAATAGGAAGCTTTAAAATCGTCAATGTGAACTTGAGATTCTATAACTTTTTCGTAGGAAGGATCCAATTTACCTTTACCATCATCCATACTTCTAGTGGATTTCTGATCCTCATCCATACTTACTGTTACAGTAGTGGATTCCTCATCCATATTTAAAATTATTTAAAATAATAAAGAGAAATTTTTTGTTTAATTCGTTTAATTTTATCGTGGTGGTTAGAATTTTTTATTTTTTTATTTATTTTTTATTTATTTTTTTATTTATTTTGTTTTTTTATTTTTTTTTTACTCGATAGATATTTTTTTATAAAAAAAAAATAAATGTTCTTTCAAAATTTGGTTTTCTTATATGATTTTTTGAATGACAGATCTACAGGTGTCGCTATGATAGCAGTATTTTCCTCAATGAGAAAGCTATTCGATTCCGTTTCTTTCTTTAGTAGGCATACATCTGCATCTATTAATGNAGCCAATAAACATAATAAGCCAATCCCTCTTGGTAGCGAAAGTATATAATTTCCAATAGGAAGCTTTAAAATCGTCAATGTGAACTTGAGATTCTATAACTTTTTCGTAGGAAGGATCCAATTTACCTTTACCATCATCCATACTTCTAGTGGATTTCTGATCCTCATCCATACTTACTGTTACAGTAGTGGATTCCTCATCCATATTTAAAATTATTTAAAATAATAAAGAGAAATTTTTTGTTTAATTCGTTTAATTTTATCGTGGTGGTTAGAATTTTTTATTTTTTTATTTATTTTTTATTTATTTTTTTATTTATTTTGTTTTTTTATTTTTTTTTTACTCGATAGATATTTTTTTATAAAAAAAAAATAAATGTTCTTTCAAAATTTGGTTTTCTTATATGATTTTTTGAATGACAGATCTACAGGTGTCGCTATGATAGCAGTATTTTCCTCAATGAGAAAGCTATTCGATTCCGTTTCTTTCTTTAGTAGGCATACATCTGCATCTATTAATGGTATCATTAGATGACATAACATATTGTATGCATAATAAACATCCTAAATTAGAATACAATCATGATTATAAAAATTATTGAATTCTCAAAGCTCATCAAATAAAATTATTAAATTACGTAAGAGGAATAGTTAACGATAAGAAAGAATACTAAAATAAAATTAACTAAACATAGCATTTATAAAACTAAATCCTATTATTATTAACAAAAAGGTCTAAACTCTATAAAAAATCAACAATGTATTTATTTTGAAAACTAACAAATTATAACCTTAAAAGTCAAAAGAAGCCAACAAACTTTAGAAAAGGCCATAAAGGAAAAATCAAAATAAGAAAATAAAATTGACAAGAAATAAAAACATTAATATGAAATAGAAGGCAAATAGTGTTAAAAAAAAAACTTAGATTTTGTGTTATCTAGCTTATTGTATATATGCGTGAAAAAATTTCTTAAGTAGTAAAAACAAATGCTGGAGAGTAATAAAATTTTATGCATGATTATTCTCTTGGCAAAATAAAATTCTCCCGCGGTTCTATATTGGCTAAGTTATCATTAATTTGAGTCATCTGATAGAAAAAAATATATTCTGCATAATATAAATAATAAATATATAAAACATCAAAAAATGAAAATATGCACCACTACTGTCAAGAATTAGAACAGTTGAGATAGAAAAGGTTAATTTATTATCAAAAAGGATCCTAAGAGTTCTGATCTCCTTGAACCATAATTAAGGTGTTCAGTTTGTTAATCAAGAATACCTTAAAGAAGGCACAGTACTCTAAGAGAGGATTAATTATTCCTGGACTCTAAAAGAGGTTGAGTGCCTTAGTTAAAATCCTGTACCTTAGAAATAAACATGTAAGGACAAGAGGAATTACCTTGCCAAAGTCAATTTTTAAGTTTATACAATTCCTATTTCTTTTATCATATCAGCGCGTTTATGGAATTGGTCCCTAGTTTACATAAGATCACATGTGATCTCGGCTGTTTATTGGGTGGTAAATTAAATATACACCCTCAAATATTATCGATCTTATAAATCTATAAACAAAATATTAAAACAAAATATTTTATATTATATATATTCGCGTCTAACCAATTGCAGTGATGTTCTCTGGAAGTTGGAAGCACTATTGGACTTCCAATTCCAATCCTTCCAATAGGCTTCCAATTCCAATAAATTTTCATTGGAAGATATTTATTATAAGACACATGACATAAATATTATAAAAATTTATTAAATTTTATCAATATTGTATTTATATGATATAATTTATTAAATTTTATTAGTTTGACATTGTATTTGTATATTGTATTTAAGTATTTCAGAGTATTAAAAAAAGAATTAAACAAATTTTTAATTTCCTATTTGCTTTTTTATCAATTATCAAATATTCATATTCATTTAAAGATCATGTTAAAAACATTGAAAATATTGGAATTTTAGTTATTATATACAATAGCCAAAGTATTTGATTGGAAGATTTCAATGTATGTGAGATATTGGAACTTCCAATTCTTCCAATGGAACTTCCAATGGAACTTCCAATTCCAATAAAATTTCATTGGAAGCACATTTTGAATATCACTGACCAATTGTTCCACTTCCTAATCAATTGTCCCATCTCTGAACCAATTGTTTTTTTTGACGAGAGCTCAAGTAAGAATGAAAAATTGCAATCATTATAATTTTTGTAATATTATTTTATTTTAATTTTTTTAACTTATAGATTAAAGAAAATCATATAATAACTATTAATACACTTCAATTATGTGCACACACTGAGATACCTGTTGTTCCTATTACCTCTCAACAATGTTTTATATGTGAAATTTGTAGAAAATTATATAAAACAAAAAGAAAATTAGTTTGTCATCAAAATATTGTCAAAAAATATAATATTGGACATGAGGAATTATATACATTATCTTTGGAAGCAATTAATCAATTCAAGGCCGATCTAGTTTATGTTATAGGAACTAGACTTAAAGAATATTTTAAACATTCCAGAAAATAATCCTTTTCTTTTTCATGTTTAGAGAGTTTATTTTTTTGGGTTTTTAAAAGTTATATTCATTATTTTAACTATAAAAATAGTGGAAACAACATAATTATGTTGTTTCCACTTAGTCTAGGTTATTTCCATCCATCTCGTGACGTGCAGATCACATTTGCTTCGTCATTCGAGTGACGAGCATTTTGCGTTTGTCTCGTCATTTTTGACAGCAGAAATGTTAGCTCACATATGAACCATTGTATATCGAGTTGGCGATCCTGACTGATTTCAAGTATAAGACACTTCCCGATTCAGGTTATGACGAGCCCTAGGCGACTCCTCTACAACATATTCTAATTCTTTTAGAAACCCAAATTTGATAGTTATATTTGTATGCGGGCTTAATGCTTTTGATCGATTTTCATTGTAAGGAAATAGCTGAGTTAGGTTATGGAGGGTGATGGGTGGCCTGGCGACAAAAATTAGCCATCGTCATCATATAAATTTTCATATACCGGCCCATTGTTCCTGATCGATTTCCATTGTAAGGTAATAGCCGAGTTAGGTTATGGGACGAGTTGGTCTTATCGCGGGTTTGACGAGTCGATTGCATTTATGTCGTCATACCTGTGTCAAGTGGCAAAAAAATAATCGCACGAATGCTATCGAGTATGCTATATACATGTTATCGGGTACATGCTATCGATCAATGCTACCTGACTTGATTTATTTATGTTTAATGGTATGTTATATGTAAGAGGACAAGTCCAAAGATATATCGTTAAATGGGTAGGTTTCTTCATTTTTTCTTATAATATATTACTGAAGTTACCTACCTGAAAACATACTCGGAATATATACCCAGAAACATGTCGTCAAAAAGTGAAGGCTTCTTCCATTTTTCTTATAATATATTACTGAAGTTACCTACCGATCACATACCCAAAAGCATATCACTAAAATGGGTAGCCATCTGCTATTTTTCTTATAATATATTACTGCAGTTAGCTACCCCGATCACATATAATCAAAAATGTAGTGTTCTCCCATAATTATTATATAATATTACCGAAGATTACTACATCCTGACTTATCCGAAAACATGTTGTCAAAAGTGTAGTGTTCTTCCATATTTATATATAATATTACTGAAGTTATATACCCCAATCATATATCCGAAAACATATCATTGAATGGGTAGCTTTCTTCCATATTCTATTATAAATATTTCTGAAGTTAGCTACCTGAATATATACCCGAAAACATATCATCGAAATGGGTATATAACTCCCATTTTTCTTATATAATATTACTGAACTTATATACCCCGACCACATACCCGAAAACGTANACCGATCACATACCCAAAAGCATATCACTAAAATGGGTAGCCATCTGCTATTTTTCTTATAATATATTACTGCAGTTAGCTACCCCGATCACATATAATCAAAAATGTAGTGTTCTCCCATAATTATTATATAATATTACCGAAGATTACTACACTTTACCTACCTGAAATATATACCGAAAACATATCCGGGAACATGTCATCAAAAAGTGTAGTGTTCTGCCATTTTATATATATAATAAATCCGCAGATTACTACACCTGACCATATACCCCGAAACATATCCGAAAGTATATATGCTAAAAGTGTAGTGTTCTTCCATAATTATTATATAATATTACCGAAGATTACTACATCCTGACTTATCCGAAAACATGTTGTCAAAAGTGTAGTGTTCTTCCATATTTATATATAATATTACTGAAGTTATATACCCCAATCATATATCCGAAAACATATCATTGAATGGGTAGCTTTCTTCCATATTCTATTATAAATATTTCTGAAGTTAGCTACCTGAATATATACCCGAAAACATATCATCGAAATGGGTATATAACTCCCATTTTTCTTATATAATATTACTGAACTTATATACCCCGACCACATACCCGAAAACGTATGAACTTATCTACCCAAAAACATACTATCAAAATGGGTATATAACTTCCATTTTTCTTATAATATATTACCGAACTTATATACCCAAAGTATTCACTTACCGAAACTGTGTTTCTCCGCATCTATCTCACTAAAACCCGATGCATCTTTTTTTGATATCTTGTACTTGGTACGAAAAAATTAATTTAAACTTTTCCAAACTATATTGCAATGATATAATCGAACAAAGATTGATACACACCAATAAAAAAAATGAAAACACACAGCGCACAAGTGATCCGGTACGGGGGCGGGGACAGCGATGACTATTCAAGCGACTCAGATGCGTATAGTGATAATACATCAGAAAGTGGGTCCGACTATGAGTCAGATAATGAAACCAGTACTATTGAGTCTCCAACATCCCAACCCCCTAAAGTAGAAGAACAAATGTCTAATACGACATACCCCAATGAGCAAGTGGGTCCCACATATTCTAAAAGGCAAGAAAGGTTCAATGATAAATTTACCCAGATGGATCTATTAAATAAAATCTGTGAAATTGCTTCCTCGCCTGCTAGAGATATATCAGATAAAAAAGGTTCATTGGAAGATGTATATTTATGGGACTATCTCCTACCTAATGACAGGGCAAAAGAAGGAATCAGTGTACTCGATGCATATACACGAGAGGAGTTATCAGATAGATTGGTTATTCAAGTGGAGCAAGGAGAATATAGAAAGTACTCTGTTATAGATGATATTCCAGAAGTATATGGCTTATCTGGAATACACGAATGTATTGACGGGCAACGACNACTGAGGGCTGTAATTGATATCGATGCATCGCGAAAATATATGGAATCTGAAAAAGTTAATGCAAGGGATGTATTTATTCGTATTTGTTGTTCATACATAAGAGCGTTATATCAAATTCTTGATTGTAGCTGGGAAGAAATTTTCGAAGGATTAGTAATTGCCACATCATCTGATTCCAGTAAATGCAGTTATCATCTCCTGTATGCACCAGCTCTCCTTATTGATTATCAGGAACTCAAACAATTTACGGAACTGGTACATAAATTAACGGGAGAAAAATATGGTAAGTTTATTGATAGAGGGTTGCCCGGTCGAAACTTCTGCCTCCGCTTAATTGGTTCTGCGAAAAAAGACCGTGTGAAGCGCATACTTCAATTCTCACTAGATAATGGATGGGATGAACTCAATCACGCAAGAGTACAACCACCTGCTAGTGCAGGATTCGAAGTAAGACCTCGCATACTTAGTGTAGAAAAAATAAATAATCAGAAAAAAATAATAGTGGGGCATGATTCACTAAAAAAATACGCGAATCAAGTTCTGCAGAAATATTCTAATTATCTCGGAAGTTGGGATATCGAAGAAAAAAATTCTCAATATTTCGTATACTTTAATCGGAAATCATATCAAGAATGTCCACTATGTAAACGCCCGCACGATAAAGATCAGAGGTGGTTTGGTCGTGCATATGGTAATGGTTCATTCATAGTAAAATGTTTTCAGCAAAATAGAGACGGATCAGGAGAAATTTTCAATGACCCATCTATCGCGGAAAAAATCCAGCAAAAAAATAAAAATAATGTATCCATTCCCAGCCCCCCCAAAATAAAAGGTCCAAAGTTCCCAAAACCTTTCTTAGAAATGCCAGCTTGGGCCAAATGTGACTCCCCTCTTACCGCAACGGAGGTATATAAGGAACAGTAT
>PQFF01000069.1:4059-25842 GCA_003547095.1 Diversispora epigaea | reverse complement strand
ATGCATTACGTAGAGCTATGGATTCTAAAACCTTCGATCTATTCCGTGTCTTGTTCGCGTCCATTTTCTGATAGAATTACATTAACCACGACCCATTCAATTTTTGGGCATGGATATACTGGCCCGGGATGATTAATTTCGATTTGAAAAAATATTTTCTAAAGTGTATATAACCTAAAGAATTGTTCATAGCCTACTCGAGATATTATAACATTCAATCATGTCAGCCATCGCAACTAAAATCGTCGAAAAATATAACCTTACTCCCAAGATGAGTGTAGTCGAGCTTAGTCAATATACCTCGGAATTTCTTAAAGAGCTTACCGATGATAGAAAGCGAAATCAGGCGCGTAGACGTCTTCGGGATGGTTTTAAATTTAGCAGTGATCAGGTAAGTATATTGATACCTAATCAAAGAGCTGGTAAAAACAAAAACATAAATATCGTTGAAGGTAACTGTAGAATAGCTATAGCTTCGCCCCCAAAAGATTTAGAAGAAGAGATTATCAGGGAAATAACAAAACGAATCTTGCAAAATAGATATGGATTTAGTGAATATCGAGTGAATGCCTTATTCTCTACCCAGAAAAACGAAAGTAAGACCATAAATATAAGTCTTGTCACTAGCTCCGATATTGCGATTCCCAACAAACCCCAAAAAAGAATAGAGGAGGAGACTATTGGAGATATGGCGCAACGGGTTTTACGAGATAAGCTTAGTATTAGGGATATAAGAGCTGAAGCTTATGCCTTAGCCCTATCAGCATCAAATGCCAATGCTGGTTCATCACGTCTTTCACGACTTAGAAGAGAATTAAAAATCCTTGGTGCATCATTTGATATAATTGAGGCCACGAAATTCCCAGATATTACAGAAGATGCTAACAAAATCCAAATGGACAATCGGAAAAAGGCTAAAACCATTGATTATCCAGATGAATTTACATTAGAATCGGTCAAAGAAAGATTAGATGCGTATGATTTAAAAACCCCACCTAATTATCAGGCTCTTGCTGATGTTATGGTGATGCTTTGTATCCGCCCTGCTGAACTTATAACTTTACGTATCACAGATGCCGGAGTAACGGGTTATGCAAAGAACAGGGGCCAACCAGATATCCCTAGAAAATTTAGATCTATGGAAAAGAATCAAGAACGAGCCAAAGAATTACTAACCTGGATACAGAATGCTATATCTTTTGGTCGAATGGGTGATCCAGGTAAGCCAGGGGTTAAATGGTTCAATAGATTTTTAAAAGATTATGATTTAATTCCTAAATACTTACGTAAATTAGGAGCAGTATATGGTGCTGTAGTACACAAAGCAGAGGATCCGGGACGTATTATGACAATCGCTGGAGAATGTCTACGTCATTCGAGTGACAACCATACTTCTCCAGTACAAAACTACGTCATGGTGAATTATCGGAGAAAAAATCAATCTCCAGAGCAAGCAAGACCGTTCTATCTCTACGATGAAAATTAATTACTAATCACGCTTCTTTACTTTTATTGCAGAGCAAGCCGAAGGCGACCCTAAAGGGTCATGGCTTTCGCCTACCACACCCTCAGTAAAAAACTTTATCATAATTAGACGATTCAGAGCCAGATTATTCAGACCCCGACTCAGGTGAGGATTCCTTAAGTTTTATCTTTACTGCTTTAATGGCATTGTTGATAATTTCCATAATTTCAGTTGCAGATAAGTCATTCTTGGAGTCGGATTCAGATCCAGTGTCAGTATCAGAACTCGAATCCACAGTAACCTTATTAACCTTACCTATCTTCTTGAATTTGCCCTTGCTAAATTTGCTCTTCTTTTTATTTTTACAAATGCGAGAATTAAGGCCAGTCCTGGAATCAGATTCAGAGTCGGACCCAGATTCGGAAGAGGATGAAGACTCGGATGTGGTATCGTTAAAAATTAGTTTTTTTCTAGCTTTGCACTTTCTTTTAGTCTTACATGGGATGCGCCGAGAAATGCCCTGGTTTGCTATCAAGTTTATAATATTTTGCTTGATCACAGGCTTCACTATCTCCAGTAATTGGCGGAGAGAAATCCAGATTTTTTTACCTGATACTTGCTCAACGATGTCGGATACCGCTCGATCGGTAATATTTGATAGACTTTTATCCATTTCCAACCCCAATTCTTTCGCAATATCATAACTGATAATTGGGCATTCTGAACCCGAATCACAAACTACTTTTTATCCCGACCATTAATCGCTATTGATAGTTTTTTCATTGATTCTATTATCGATGCGATTTTATCATCATTCTCCTGTAGACCCTTTGGGTCACGATTCGAAGAATCGCCTAAAGGCTTGTTTTGCAATAAATTTTGATGAGCTGACTCAGTATTGTTATTAGCTTCGACCATTATATATGTTAAATTATTTTTATGAGTTTTGACACTAGCTCTGCTATTATTGCGCAATAAAAATATATTATTAAATAAATAATTATAATAAAGCATCACAATGATAACTTTATCTTGCGAAATTAATAAAGTACCAGTAACAGTTATACTAGATTCCGGTGCTAATTGTAACGTTATAGGTGGGGGAGTAGTAAATGAGGTAGGTTTGAAAATCGATGATATATCCGATACAAAAATACACAATCCCATTAGTGTGTTCGATGTACTAGGGGTAATTCATGAAATAGAAATTTCAATCTTGTCTCAAGGTCCTAAATGGAAACATGTAAAGATTACTGATAATTTTGTTTCTAATGAACCGCAACTTGAATTTGTACTACTATTGGGCCAGCCATGGTTTCAGGAAAATGCGATGAAATTGGATATCCCAAATAAAACTCTTACGTTGCTCGATGGGACTAATATACCATTAGTTATTGTACGAGAAAACACACCACCAACGCAAGGTAATGAATCTGTGGATAATTATTTTGAAATGATAAAGGTGTATGCTACAGTATTAGGTATAGACTTAGATAATCAAGACCTTAAGGGAACTTTCTTCAATGGCCTATCACTAGATAATAAAAAAGAAGCAATTCGATTCGGCGTTAAAAAATCCCTGAATGAAATGGTCGAGCATCTAAATAGAATCTCATCTAGATTTACTGATATAGAAAAGTTCCCATTCGGGTCTTTGGAACAAGGTAACGATTCGATAATGGATTTTTACAGGAAAGTGAAAAAATATTATAAATTACTCGGGAATGTTGAAGAGCTTTATCTTAAAAATCATTTTATCCGTGGGTTGTCACGCGATAACCAACTAGAAGCCGGAAGATGCGGATTGGACCTCCCATTAGATGAGCTAGTAGCAAGGTTAAGCGCATTGGAAAATCTCACTAACCAAGATAAGTAGGATAATGCGTAATTAATTCATTTCGAGATTTTTTTTCAGTTGTAATATTCCCAATTAGATACACTAACCATAACTACAAACATGTCTGATAAAAAAAATCCGGTATCTACACAAGCTAATCTTTTTATAAAGGAGAAACTTCTCAAAAATGTTTTTATTGCAGGATTAAATTCCGATAACCAACCAGTAGCTGAAAAATACGGAGAGGATCTTCCATTAGAAAAGTTGGTAAAACTGCTGATTAGAAATGAAATATCCGCTAAGCTTGATCCACCCCCTTCATATCACCCATAAAATTCAATGCCCTCCCCTAAAAAAATAATTATCCGAACATTAGTTGTTTTTTCGATTAAAGATATAANTAGATTTACTGATATAGAAAAGTTCCCATTCGGGTCTTTGGAACAAGGTAACGATTCGATAATGGATTTTTACAGGAAAGTGAAAAAATATTATAAATTACTCGGGAATGTTGAAGAGCTTTATCTTAAAAATCATTTTATCCGTGGGTTGTCACGCGATAACCAACTAGAAGCCGGAAGATGCGGATTGGACCTCCCATTAGATGAGCTAGTAGCAAGGTTAAGCGCATTGGAAAATCTCACTAACCAAGATAAGTAGGATAATGCGTAATTAATTCATTTCGAGATTTTTTTTCAGTTGTAATATTCCCAATTAGATACACTAACCATAACTACAAACATGTCTGATAAAAAAAATCCGGTATCTACACAAGCTAATCTTTCTATAAAGGAGAAACTTCTCAAAAATGTTTTTATTGCAGGATTAAATTCCGATAACCAACCAGTAGCTGAAAAATACGGAGAGGATCTTCCATTAGAAAAGTTGGTAAAACTGCTGATTAGAAATGAAATATCCGCTAAGCTTGATCCACCCCCTTCATATCACCCATAAAATTCAATGCCCTCCCCTAAAAAAATAATTATCCGAACATTAGTTGTTTTTTCGATTAAAGATATAATATACAACTTAAGAATGGCACAACTGAATATTTTTGATTTACCAGAATTACTAGAACAGATCTTATATTTTTTAGAAGTCGATCGATCCCTCTATCCTGCTTTATTTGTCAACCACCTTTGGTATCACTGCAGTGCTCCTATTCTATGGCGTCGCGTTGAGTTTTTTACAGAAAATGATTATCAGAGGGGTTGGCATGGTCGAAAGATGCCTCGAACTCTTACCCGGCAATTGATAAATTTTANCGATGTGTGTCATGTACCTGGCATATATCGATTATTTTTTCCAGGACCTCTTTGAGTAATGCTATATCCTCTTTAATGCCAGTTATATTTTGCGCAATCTTATCTTTCAAAGAAAGTGCATTATATGCATTACGTAGAGCTATGGATTCTAAAACCTTCGATCTATTCCGTGTCTTGTTCGCGTCCATTTTCTGATAGAATTACATTAACCACGACCCATTCAATTTTTGGGCATGGATATACTGGCCCGGGATGATTAATTTCGATTTGAAAAAATATTTTCTAAAGTGTATATAACCTAAAGAATTGTTCATAGCCTACTCGAGATATTATAACATTCAATCATGTCAGCCATCGCAACTAAAATCGTCGAAAAATATAACCTTACTCCCAAGATGAGTGTAGTCGAGCTTAGTCAATATACCTCGGAATTTCTTAAAGAGCTTACCGATGATAGAAAGCGAAATCAGGCGCGTAGACGTCTTCGGGATGGTTTTAAATTTAGCAGTGATCAGGTAAGTATATTGATACCTAATCAAAGAGCTGGTAAAAACAAAAACATAAATATCGTTGAAGGTAACTGTAGAATAGCTATAGCTTCGCCCCCAAAAGATTTAGAAGAAGAGATTATCAGGGAAATAACAAAACGAATCTTGCAAAATAGATATGGATTTAGTGAATATCGAGTGAATGCCTTATTCTCTACCCAGAAAAACGAAAGTAAGACCATAAATATAAGTCTTGTCACTAGCTCCGATATTGCGATTCCCAACAAACCCCAAAAAAGAATAGAGGAGGAGACTATTGGAGATATGGCGCAACGGGTTTTACGAGATAAGCTTAGTATTAGGGATATAAGAGCTGAAGCTTATGCCTTAGCCCTATCAGCATCAAATGCCAATGCTGGTTCATCACGTCTTTCACGACTTAGAAGAGAATTAAAAATCCTTGGTGCATCATTTGATATAATTGAGGCCACGAAATTCCCAGATATTACAGAAGATGCTAACAAAATCCAAATGGACAATCGGAAAAAGGCTAAAACCATTGATTATCCAGATGAATTTACATTAGAATCGGTCAAAGAAAGATTAGATGCGTATGATTTAAAAACCCCACCTAATTATCAGGCTCTTGCTGATGTTATGGTGATGCTTTGTATCCGCCCTGCTGAACTTATAACTTTACGTATCACAGATGCCGGAGTAACGGGTTATGCAAAGAACAGGGGCCAACCAGATATCCCTAGAAAATTTAGATCTATGGAAAAGAATCAAGAACGAGCCAAAGAATTACTAACCTGGATACAGAATGCTATATCTTTTGGTCGAATGGGTGATCCAGGTAAGCCAGGGGTTAAATGGTTCAATAGATTTTTAAAAGATTATGATTTAATTCCTAAATACTTACGTAAATTAGGAGCAGTATATGGTGCTGTAGTACACAAAGCAGAGGATCCGGGACGTATTATGACAATCGCTGGAGAATGTCTACGTCATTCGAGTGACAACCATACTTCTCCAGTACAAAACTACGTCATGGTGAATTATCGGAGAAAAAATCAATCTCCAGAGCAAGCAAGACCGTTCTATCTCTACGATGAAAATTAATTACTAATCACGCTTCTTTACTTTTATTGCAGAGCAAGCCGAAGGCGACCCTAAAGGGTCATGGCTTTCGCCTACCACACCCTCAGTAAAAAACTTTATCATAATTAGACGATTCAGAGCCAGATTATTCAGACCCCGACTCAGGTGAGGATTCCTTAAGTTTTATCTTTACTGCTTTAATGGCATTGTTGATAATTTCCATAATTTCAGTTGCAGATAAGTCATTCTTGGAGTCGGATTCAGATCCAGTGTCAGTATCAGAACTCGAATCCACAGTAACCTTATTAACCTTACCTATCTTCTTGAATTTGCCCTTGCTAAATTTGCTCTTCTTTTTATTTTTACAAATGCGAGAATTAAGGCCAGTCCTGGAATCAGATTCAGAGTCGGACCCAGATTCGGAAGAGGATGAAGACTCGGATGTGGTATCGTTAAAAATTAGTTTTTTTCTAGCTTTGCACTTTCTTTTAGTCTTACATGGGATGCGCCGAGAAATGCCCTGGTTTGCTATCAAGTTTATAATATTTTGCTTGATCACAGGCTTCACTATCTCCAGTAATTGGCGGAGAGAAATCCAGATTTTTTTACCTGATACTTGCTCAACGATGTCGGATACCGCTCGATCGGTAATATTTGATAGACTTTTATCCATTTCCAACCCCAATTCTTTCGCAATATCATAACTGATAATTGGGCATTCTGAACCCGAATCACAAACTACTTTTTATCCCGACCATTAATCGCTATTGATAGTTTTTTCATTGATTCTATTATCGATGCGATTTTATCATCATTCTCCTGTAGACCCTTTGGGTCACGATTCGAAGAATCGCCTAAAGGCTTGTTTTGCAATAAATTTTGATGAGCTGACTCAGTATTGTTATTAGCTTCGACCATTATATATGTTAAATTATTTTTATGAGTTTTGACACTAGCTCTGCTATTATTGCGCAATAAAAATATATTATTAAATAAATAATTATAATAAAGCATCACAATGATAACTTTATCTTGCGAAATTAATAAAGTACCAGTAACAGTTATACTAGATTCCGGTGCTAATTGTAACGTTATAGGTGGGGGAGTAGTAAATGAGGTAGGTTTGAAAATCGATGATATATCCGATACAAAAATACACAATCCCATTAGTGTGTTCGATGTACTAGGGGTAATTCATGAAATAGAAATTTCAATCTTGTCTCAAGGTCCTAAATGGAAACATGTAAAGATTACTGATAATTTTGTTTCTAATGAACCGCAACTTGAATTTGTACTACTATTGGGCCAGCCATGGTTTCAGGAAAATGCGATGAAATTGGATATCCCAAATAAAACTCTTACGTTGCTCGATGGGACTAATATACCATTAGTTATTGTACGAGAAAACACACCACCAACGCAAGGTAATGAATCTGTGGATAATTATTTTGAAATGATAAAGGTGTATGCTACAGTATTAGGTATAGACTTAGATAATCAAGACCTTAAGGGAACTTTCTTCAATGGCCTATCACTAGATAATAAAAAAGAAGCAATTCGATTCGGCGTTAAAAAATCCCTGAATGAAATGGTCGAGCATCTAAATAGAATCTCATCTAGATTTACTGATATAGAAAAGTTCCCATTCGGGTCTTTGGAACAAGGTAACGATTCGATAATGGATTTTTACAGGAAAGTGAAAAAATATTATAAATTACTCGGGAATGTTGAAGAGCTTTATCTTAAAAATCATTTTATCCGTGGGTTGTCACGCGATAACCAACTAGAAGCCGGAAGATGCGGATTGGACCTCCCATTAGATGAGCTAGTAGCAAGGTTAAGCGCATTGGAAAATCTCACTAACCAAGATAAGTAGGATAATGCGTAATTAATTCATTTCGAGATTTTTTTTCAGTTGTAATATTCCCAATTAGATACACTAACCATAACTACAAACATGTCTGATAAAAAAAATCCGGTATCTACACAAGCTAATCTTTTTATAAAGGAGAAACTTCTCAAAAATGTTTTTATTGCAGGATTAAATTCCGATAACCAACCAGTAGCTGAAAAATACGGAGAGGATCTTCCATTAGAAAAGTTGGTAAAACTGCTGATTAGAAATGAAATATCCGCTAAGCTTGATCCACCCCCTTCATATCACCCATAAAATTCAATGCCCTCCCCTAAAAAAATAATTATCCGAACATTAGTTGTTTTTTCGATTAAAGATATAATATACAACTTAAGAATGGCACAACTGAATATTTTTGATTTACCAGAATTACTAGAACAGATCTTATATTTTTTAGAAGTCGATCGATCCCTCTATCCTGCTTTATTTGTCAACCACCTTTGGTATCACTGCAGTGCTCCTATTCTATGGCGTCGCGTTGAGTTTTTTACAGAAAATGATTATCAGAGGGGTTGGCATGGTCGAAAGATGCCTCGAACTCTTACCCGGCAATTGATAAATTTTAAAAAAGTTATGTGTGGAAAAATAAAGCCAACCTATTGCTTTAAAATGGTATATCTCAGATTAGAAGGTTTGAAAATCTCAGATGTATTGATTAGTACGATTCTATGCTCATGCCCAGATATACGCACTCTCATTCTTGATCGAAGTGTTGGTTTTTCTAATATACCTATTATAGAAATTGCGAGATTTTGTCCGAAATTAATACACTTAAGTCTTAATTCATGTAAATGCCTTACTAATCGATGTATCACTGAAATTACACGTTCTTGCCTAAAACTTAGACATCTTGAACTTGGTCAGTGTTCGATTGGTAATGAAGCTGTCGAGGAAATAGCCCACAACTGTACTAATTTGGAATATCTTGGTTTAAGTAAAGGGATTAGCGAAGAAGTGATAAAAAAACTCAATCCAAAAATTAAAATCGAACATCCAGATTATTCTGATGATGAATGGTCTGATTTACCTCCACTTATTCCAGATGAAACAGATTTTATTTCTGCATTCAGGGATTATATCCGAGTATCATCGGGTTTAACTAGACCAGAACGAATTAATATATTAAATAGTCTTGTTCAAGCCATTGATCAAAGATTACATTGATCGTGGCAGATCTTTAGGGTGGATAATTAATTATCTAAACTTTAGTTATTTTTTCGACTAAAGATGTAGTATATAATATAATTATTTTACTATGAAAATAGTCAAAGCTAAAGTAGGATCGCAGAAAATTAATTGTCGTCTTGAACCAGGTTTTCTTGGACTATCTATGTGCACTGATAAGCTCCTCAAGAAAATTGGTGGTAAAATTAGCAGAAAGTTGACTCCCGAAGAGAAAGATAGTAAATTCGTCAGAGAAGAAACCACAGCTCCACTTGGATTGGCCGTAATCCCACTTACCTTTACTTCTAATGTAATAAAAAATCATCGCCTTAGTAATTATGAATCCATCACAATCCCGACTGAAGTACTTGTAGAAAAATATAGCCCCCAAATGCCTAATTTTATCCTGCTCGGTAATAATTAGTTCTATGGACGCAATAACGATGGGCTTCAGACGTATCTACCGGAAATAGTAACAGATGCAGAAAATGCTTTGGTAAGAACCACCTTACGCATTAAGGACCTCGGCTGGAAAGTTGGCACAGCCAAAGCTAAAAGGAAGCCAAGGGTTAATGTATATGTTAATAAAAGGTCTATTCATGATTTTTACAAATCACTTCCTGGGAAATCGAAAGATGAGTCGAAGACTCGAGACTTTGTCTCTTCATTGCCTCGCAGATTAAATACTTCTAATTCAGATACTTCTTCCAACTCAGATATTTCGGATAGCGATTCAAGCGATTCAAGTAATTCTTCCTCATCATGTTCGGGATCAGAAGATAAGCACATATATAAAACTGTGGCTGTTATACACCCGAAGCGATGCCTCAAGAAATAATTTCACTCGAGGAACCTGTTATCATCAAACCAGATCCCATCGAAGTAAAGAGGAAGAGAAAAACAACCGAGATTGAGAATATCGCGTGTCGAGTATTGAGATCTGAGCTAGGGAAACTGGTTATAGAAGAGTAGAGCGGGTAATTAGGCATTCGCCAGCCTCCAGCTAATTTCGGACAAAGAATTTTTATTTGCTGTGTTGTATATATATCTGTGATAATTTTCCTTGCTTTACTTTTGATTCTAGACATGGACATTGATTGGTACTAGCTGATTTTTTAACGAAAACTTCATGTAATTGCTGAGGAGAGACATTCGGAAATAATGGAAGCCCCTCTCCGGTAAACCAAATTTTCTTTACCCCCATTTCACCAAATTTTTGTAATAACACACCTGGATCATCTTCTAAGGGACCGTGAAATTCCTCAAACTTTCGGAGGTACACTCTCGCATTTTTATCGGCTTCTTCTGCCATTTCTTGATTAGTATAGCCAACAATACCAATTTTTTCCTGAATTGTCACTATATCGTCTTCTAAACATAAAAGCAAATCAAATAATCTAATTGGTTTATCTGAAGCAGCTTTATCCCTTCTAAGTTCCACTTCTAAAATGGGATTGATATCTACACCAAGTTTTTCTTGTATAGGTATTAAATCACCCACCAATTCTAACAACAATTCATATGAATCATCAAGTTTTTTCGCTTTCTTGCTCTCCGACACTGCGGTTTGATTTATATTACCGTTAATACCAAGTTTTTTCTGAATAGCTGTTATATCCTTTTTCTTATATAACAACACCTCGTATAATATTTCACTTGGATCAGTTTTATGTGCCTTGGCACTATTTCCTTGAAATGACTCTCCGAGTCGAGCTCCGCTATTATTAGTATTACTCGTCATGATTGTTATAATATGGTAATATAATTAATGCGGAAAATATCGCATAAATATATAAATTAAGTGAATATAGCAAATTTAATCTGAAAACGCGAATAAGCTTAGTTAGCTGCATTAATAAATCGCGATAATCAGATTTTTTTTACGTATTACGTACCACGTCCTATTACCCGTGATTGAAGCATGTATTTGTGGTAGTGTGAGATGCCGAGTCGAAGTGTCATTTATTCCGAAATAGATGCATACTACATCTAAATTAAGTAACAAACAAAATTTCGAGTGATACATGTGGAATTGTCAATTATCGGTGATATGCGCACAGACGATTTTATAGGTGACAGATCACCCGATGCGCAAATTCGGTATAAATAGTACGAAGACATCATATTTTGTGATCTATTGCCTTGATTTAATATGAGATGTAAAGAACCAATGCCATGGATATCTGAGTCGAGACTTGACGTATAAAAACATGCATTGCCTCAGTGGGTCTGGCCCTAAGATACAAAGTAATCGTTTAGAACGTGAAAACGCACGTAATTCCAGACAACATTAACGAATAACCCCCAAGTAAAAAAAAACATAATTTTTCAGATACTGGTCCACATAATTCCCAAACAGGAACCATAATCTATAATCGCAAAATCTTTGTCGTGTTAGTTTCTTTACAACACAATCGAATCACAAATCGTGCAAACCTTATTAAAATGTTCTCGATTGCTCCCGATTTTTTACTACTTGCCAGCTTCATGCTGATTCAAATGATATTTCTCTACTTCATAACCAGATACAGTTCCGGGAATGCCGAAAAACAATTCAANTAAATTAAGTAACAAACAAAATTTCGAGTGATACATGTGGAATTGTCAATTATCGGTGATATGCGCACAGACGATTTTATAGGTGACAGATCACCCGATGCGCAAATTCGGTATAAATAGTACGAAGACATCATATTTTGTGATCTATTGCCTTGATTTAATATGAGATGTAAAGAACCAATGCCATGGATATCTGAGTCGAGACTTGACGTATAAAAACATGCATTGCCTCAGTGGGTCTGGCCCTAAGATACAAAGTAATCGTTTAGAACGTGAAAACGCACGTAATTCCAGACAACATTAACGAATAACCCCCAAGTAAAAAAAAACATAATTTTTCAGATACTGGTCCACATAATTCCCAAACAGGAACCATAATCTATAATCGCAAAATCTTTGTCGTGTTAGTTTCTTTACAACACAATCGAATCACAAATCGTGCAAACCTTATTAAAATGTTCTCGATTGCTCCCGATTTTTTACTACTTGCCAGCTTCATGCTGATTCAAATGATATTTCTCTACTTCATAACCAGATACAGTTCCGGGAATGCCGAAAAACAATTCAACGCAAAAATGGCTTCAGCGTTAAAGAAGCAACAAAAAAGTATCTCTGATTTATCTGAAATTGTAAAACACCTCGCCTACGATATTCGTGAAGTTCGGGATGGGGCTGCAAGAAGTAGTAANGTGGGGTCTGGTACATCCAAATCGCCCCAAAATTACACTGGTACTATTTTCGAACTCTGGGAAGACATTGATACCCTGTTCAAAGAAAAGAAAACTCACGAAAAGCGGTCTATGGCAAGGTTGTATCCAAAGGTGGCTGAGGAAATCCGGGATCTTGCTATCAAACATAAGAAGGGGGTAGCAATCAGTGATGCCACCGTTAGAAATTTTCATAAAAAATTGACTAAAAATCCGAAAGAAGATACACTGGATTCATTAAAATTATGGGTATCAAAACAGAAGGGTGACATAGATAGTGAGCCGGAGAGTGAGGAGGAAGAAGAAACAAATCACGATAGCTAGTGTGGGTAGGGAAAGGAACCGCTATTTTTACTATGTAAAAGGCTTAGGATCCAGCGGGCATTTATGCTTTATTCCTCCCTTTAAACGTCTCTACCCCTACGCTTCTATCTACAATATTTAGACCATATAAAATTATTTCATTGTAGTTCGTTAAAATTAATTTTTGCAGATATTAATAAAGCACTTATTTGTTATTTTATTCTGTGTTTCGCAAGTGTTAATAATTGAGTGTAAAATCATTTAACGCATGTTTATATGATAATCGATCGCGAAAAAATATTACTATATATATTAACCGATAATTTATGCTAGATATGTTCAAAAGTTTGAACTGATATATACACACGAAAAATAACACATGATACATTGTACGTTCCTCTAACCGAAAAATCTTTATCAATGCCAGCTCTGATCACACATATAATCACGATTTTCATCATCCACTTTCGTTCCGTGATCGTACCCTGATGCAATTAATCAGCGAGTAAAAATTACTTATGGAATAAGGGCACTTACGTGCCTGTGNCATTAAAATTATGGGTATCAAAACAGAAGGGTGACATAGATAGTGAGCCGGAGAGTGAGGAGGAAGAAGAAACAAATCACGATAGCTAGTGTGGGTAGGGAAAGGAACCGCTATTTTTACTATGTAAAAGGCTTAGGATCCAGCGGGCATTTATGCTTTATTCCTCCCTTTAAACGTCTCTACCCCTACGCTTCTATCTACAATATTTAGACCATATAAAATTATTTCATTGTAGTTCGTTAAAATTAATTTTTGCAGATATTAATAAAGCACTTATTTGTTATTTTTTTGCCAAGAAAATTATTTCGGAAAAATTATTAGTTATGCATGTGATCGCGGAAAATGGTTTATGCACTGTCTAGTTAAAAATTTGTACGAATTGATTATAAGTTTTTTCCCATTCTTCCATAAGATCATCAAGCCATGCAGTACTTAATCCGCTTTTTAGTATACCGCGACGTAATAATTCTTCACCGACTAGCCTTTCCCGATCTGTTAAAAATTTATGATATTTTCTAGGGTCTTCCTTCCTCTTTATTCCACCTTGATAACAGCGTATATCTCTTTCCAAGTCAGCAGGAAAACACCCCATGGCCCACCTTTTTTTCTCAGCCTCAGTAATGACCGAAAATTTCTCGGGATCCATTTTATGTTCGATGGCATATTGACGTAAGCTGGCCTCTGGCTGATAAAGGCGGGTTTTGTTTGGTATCCTTCCCTCAGTTTCTGGTAAACTTTGTACAGCAATAATAATTTTCTTTTGATCAATACGAAATGAACAATTGAGATAATAATGATCATCTTTACCTAGATCGCTCCAATCACCCCATATACAATACCGTGTATGTATCTCTTTGCATATCAGGCATTTAGCTTCTGAATTGGTATATTTAAAAACATCTCGATGCCATGCGTTTGAATTAGTGTAAGACAAGAAAGGGAAACGTTTATGTACTGTTTTAATAATTATATCTTTCTCTTCTGGAAACTTAGAAATTTTGATAACACAATCCTGTGAAAGGTAATTATTAGTCTTTTCGATTTGTGGGGGTTCGGAAGTTTCAGACATTATCCAGGGATCGAGCCCAGTTTTATTCTTATATCTTTTATATAATCTAGAACGAATTTTATCCGTCAAAATGCTTGGCAATCCTGTTAATTTAGCTTCCCACTTCAAATATTCGGAAGTTATTGTTTTATTGCCCATTGCTTGCATATTCATGTTCCCGTTTTATATGCTCGCACATCTCTTTAAATTAACAATAACCAACAAAAAATAAACATGCCTCAGAGACGCCTTAAAAACTTAAGCGAATTGTATTTGTATAAAGTTTAAGTTCATGCTGTCACCTCAATTTCAATTCCACGCTGTTCACATTTAATATAATAAGATCCAATTTCATATCTACCTTCTATACCATCATCATCGTCATGATCTAACTTGCATAGCGGGCATAAAGATTCATCGATAATTCCATAATAATCATCGTTTTCATCACTACCTTCCCAATATAAGTCAGGATATTGCTCCAATGTTTTGTTGCGAAAATTAGCATGGGTGTGGACTGGATTATTGGGTTTAAAGGTGGGAGGTATACTTACTTTGGTTTCCGGTAAAGATTCGACTTTCTCACTTATCTTACCTTCTGAATTAGAGATGTGAGACAATGAGATAGAGGGAGTGCTTGTAATACTTACTTCAGACATAATTTTTCCGGGACATAATGTCTCGGAAATTTTGGCCACATGATCTGTTACTGGAGGTAACTTTTCTAAAGATATCCCATAATCTATAACCTCTTGAATTTACTCATCAGTAAGTTCTGAAATAGAAGTTGCACTATAAGATTTAACATACCCGATTTTATCTAGACCCACTTTTTCGAAAAATTTATAGACTTTCTCAGCTCTCTGAGTTTTCTTGCGCAAACTATCTCGTGATATATTTCGAAGCTGTAAACCTAATTCTTGGGATCTTTGTCTGCGAAGTAAATTAAGCTGTTCAGTAATGGAATCGTACAGTAAGCTTCTTGCCTTCTTTTCACCGATTTTACTTTCACTATTTTCTATAATCCCGTTGAGTTGAATTCTGAAATCCTTCGCATAAAGGGACCAGCATAGAATTTCTTTTTGATTAGCTCTATTCGCTCTATCTTCAGCATCAAAAGCAGAATCACATAACTGAGCTAGATGTTGTGAGGTCTCATCAAGGCTAGAATTGTCACCAGAAGTAACTTTTCCGGGACATAATGTCTCTGAAATTTCGGTCACATGATTTTGATCTATTGTTGGCTCTTGAGAAGACAACTCAGGAGTGAATAATTCTTGCTTAAGCTTACCTACACTTTTCTTGCACTTTGAATTCGTTTCGTTATATGTTTTGCCTTCTGGAGGTACTGTACTAGCATCTGAATTAGCTAATACTTCGGATGATGTACTATTGCGTAACTGGGCATCCGAGTCGAGGTCTTGAGGCCTTTCCTCTTCAGGAAGTGAATCTTGAGCTCGAAGCTTCTCCTCATGCTTTCTCTGCCTGATCGAATCGCTAACCCTTTTCTTATGCACCTCACCCAGGAATTCGTCAATTGCTATGTCTTCTGTTGTCTTGGAATTGATAAAAGGAACCGCATCATTTATTTTACAATCAGGCTTATAATGTTCGAGCCGAACTACTTGAGAATCGGCTACGACAACAGCTGACACTTCCTCTGATTTCGCTTCATCAGATGCGTTCTTACTCAGTAAGGGCAGTTGAGTTGGAAAACTCGAAAGCTCTGCTTTCTTCGTGCCAGCACTCTTATCCCGTGAGTTGTTCTGTGGTTGTCCATCCACTGTTGAACCCTGTTCTAATATAGCGAACCTAGTCTCAAGCTCCATATTCTTCTGCTCTAGTTCCTTGATTCTATCATCACGCTTTATATTCTCCTCAATAATCTGCTTCAGCTCGTCATTCCTGGCTTCAGCATTAGCAAGCTTCTTTTTAAGATCAGTATTCTCAACTATAAGCTTGGAAATCTGTTCTTCCAACTCATCGTTTTTAGACTGTGTATTTGCCATTATTTTTATATAAAATGTAACAATTCAAAATAAAAAATTTGCGCGTTCTTTTTCGGAACGTCGATCACTTTCGCCAAGAAATTACCGAGACATTATGTCCCGGAAAAATGCCAAGAAAAAATAATAATAATATCGTCATATCATATACACACGAAAAATAACACATAATACATGATTCCTAAAGGCTTGTACGTTCCTCTAACCGAAATCTTTATTAATGCCAGCTCTGCTGATTTCGTGATCATATCCCGATGCAATTAACCAGTGAGTAAAAATAAACACGTGATTTGGGCGAACTTTTCATCAAAAAAAGTTCGCTGAAATTTTGCAAGAAAAATAATATATATATGATTCGGAGAATCGTCTAAAGGCTTACACAAAAAAAATAACACATGATACGTTGTACGTTCCTCTAACCAAAAATCTTTATTAATAAAATACGTGATAAATATATGATAAAAATACAGGCTAAAATATATTATATACGAAGAAAAATCTATTGATAATTGTGTTCCGGTGTAGTGACAGTGGGACTTGGGGAAGTATTTCGGGGTGGATGTGAAACAGCCTGCTCCATTGCTTGTTTAAGCAAATTCTTATTTACAATTATAATATTTCTCAAGGTCAGTAACAATCTTATTAAGGCTTTTGTACGTAATCCTACTTCCGAAGTTAATGGAATTTCTGCATGGTCTAAATGGAAGTATCTTGGTACCCCACTTGCGTCGTTAACAAGGACATTTAAATATATTTTTTCACCGGCTACTTGGATCCCGACCACACCAAATTGGTTGCAAGTAGGTCTACATGCAGAACTTATATAGCTACTTCTATCCAATAATTCTCGCCATAATTTTATCTCATCATCTGTTTTTTTAGTAGGACTGCAGACAATGCGAGAACTTTCTACATATAAAAATTCCACCAACTTTCCATTACACCTTTCTAGAGCCATAATATCAGGCTTTTTTCCCATTTTTACTTTACCTGTTCCATCGTTTCTACGTGCCTTACTTGCTAAGCTTTGACGTTCAGCCGTGCTCAAACAAATATATCCATTTGGCAAGTCACTTAAACTAGCTCGAAGTAATGGCATAATCACATCCGTAATATAAGTCCCCTCACTTTGTACACTACTCGTGGCCCTTGTACTAAAAGCCGGATTGCACCAGATATCTCCTCTAAATTTATAGATATAAATTAGCGAAGGCTTTAGTAAAACTAAAGATATAAATGATTATTAGTTACTTACAATACGCCAAGTATCCGTTCTGCTGTTTTTAACAATTCGAACTCATCCTCCTTCCATAATTTATCGTGTACGATATTTCTAATATGGTTGGAATTATCTATCTCATCAAAATTTTCTACAAATTCATCAACCCTAGAAGAAATTAATCTAGGAACTTCACACTNTTTCTCAAGGTCAGTAACAATCTTATTAAGGCTTTTGTACGTAATCCTACTTCCGAAGTTAATGGAATTTCTGCATGGTCTAAATGGAAGTATCTTGGTACCCCACTTGCGTCGTTAACAAGGACATTTAAATATATTTTTTCACCGGCTACTTGGATCCCGACCACACCAAATTGGTTGCAAGTAGGTCTACATGCAGAACTTATATAGCTACTTCTATCCAATAATTCTCGCCATAATTTTATCTCATCATCTGTTTTTTTAGTAGGACTGCAGACAATGCGAGAACTTTCTACATATAAAAATTCCACCAACTTTCCATTACACCTTTCTAGAGCCATAATATCAGGCTTTTTTCCCATTTTTACTTTACCTGTTCCATCGTTTCTACGTGCCTTACTTGCTAAGCTTTGACGTTCAGCCGTGCTCAAACAAATATATCCATTTGGCAAGTCACTTAAACTAGCTCGAAGTAATGGCATAATCACATCCGTAATATAAGTCCCCTCACTTTGTACACTACTCGTGGCCCTTGTACTAAAAGCCGGATTGCACCAGATATCTCCTCTAAATTTATAGATATAAATTAGCGAAGGCTTTAGTAAAACTAAAGATATAAATGATTATTAGTTACTTACAATACGCCAAGTATCCGTTCTGCTGTTTTTAACAATTCGAACTCATCCTCCTTCCATAATTTATCGTGTACGATATTTCTAATATGGTTGGAATTATCTATCTCATCAAAATTTTCTACAAATTCATCAACCCTAGAAGAAATTAATCTAGGAACTTCACACTTCATATTCTCTCGAGGTTCCTAGATAATAATAGGAATTATTGTTATTGTTATTTTTGGAGAGAAAAAAGTAACACATACTATATATTGTTGCAATGCAACGAGGCTCTTCCTCTATTTTTACCATAAAAGTACGTCTCTGTCTGTGACTTAGATTTTTAATAATTTCTGAATCGTCACTAAGAACAGTACTTGCGATTGGATCTCTCCAGGTAAGTTCAGAAACATTCAATCCTCCATCGATATTTTTCTTAAGAGCTCCGTAAAGATTTTCATCAGCATTGGTTATAGGTGAACCAAGTTTCGTTTTTAATATTCTAACATTTTGCTCAATTTCTTCTCGTGTATAATCGGTGGTCGATTCTTGAGCTATATTCAATGCTTTCAACGCTTTCAAACTAATAATAGTGTTATATCCACTTTCCATCTACAGCAAATGCAATAAGTTAGTTATGTGATCACAATAATTTATCCGTCATATAAAGCTATCCCCGGGGAATTTATATATCTTTAACAGTGGGCTCTGCCCATAATATTCAATAATCAGATTATTTCCAACGCGTGAGTTTATAACTCATAAATGTATATTTTAATCTTTTAGCTAAAATAACCACGCATGGCCAAGGGGGAGCAGAAACCTTCGATAATATGAGAAAATAATCCTGATAATATCGCTCTTCCAGGCCGACATTCCTCGGACTCTAGCTATGGTCAGCTAAAAGAGTTGCTAATACATCTGCTGTATTTCATCATAACTTAAAAAGTTGTTTTGGTCTAATCAATTATAAAAATAACGCAACTTACTTCTAGTAATATATTTACCACTTTAGTTCTTCGTCTATTATTTTCTATCTTTTGTGAAGCAGAGCGTACCGCACGTTCGGTTAAAGTTCTAATAGTGTTATATTCACCCACTTCATCGCCATCCATTGTTAAGTAGAAAATGGATCCACTACAAATAGCTTCCAAAGGGGCTTCTAACAGAAATGATTCGATTTTTGCTGTTAATTGAGCCATGTCAAAAATAATAATAATTTTAATATAGAGTTACAACTAAAGCTTTCACCAACACTGCTATACTGTCCTTTTAACGCGTCTTATTATTCCCTTTTTAGTATCTCGACTTATGGATTAAGAAAGAAGTCAGTATATGCACGAAAACAAAGAATGCACAGAGTGCAGAGTTTATAACTCATATGTATATACTCCATGGTAAGATACTTGAATATAGATAAAAGTCCACAACAGGAAAAAGATAGCGTATGCACAAGAACAAAGGATATGTGTATATCTCGAGTCGATTATTCAAACCAGGTTATCGATAAATATAAACAGTGAAGCAGTAAAGCTAATAAAAGTATAAAAAATGGTGTTATATATCTGTTTTTTAAGATGTTTTCACACAAATATGCAGAGTGTAATGGGGTACTAATTAGCGGAGCTAGTACAATGTGCTAAATTTGGTAATCGGTGTATCGCATGACCTAATGATGCATGCAGGTTCTATCGGGCAAAGCCCGTGCACAGCATTACATTCGAATTCCTTCTATGGCATATATCACATGGTAGCTTAATTATTTTAGCGGAGATATCGAGTTACACAAGTTATTTAATCAACTATAATCACTGGTGCAAGTGGTAAATCCTCGAATCTTTTCTCAATATGAGCTAAAACCTTTCTCGATAATATGTTAGATGGAGGTACATCTATTAACACTTTTTTAGCATCTTTTTCAGTACATAAATACACCCACATTATATGTATTAATTTCCCACCCTTGTAGTTATGTCCGTAATGAAGCAAAAATCGATACTCCATCATTACAATATCTGTCATCTCCTCTTGACCTGTTATCAATTTCCGAAAAAGCCGTTTATCCTCTTCTGTTATGGGGAGGTGAATTTCCTCAGGCTCAAAGCCTATATATTGAGATAGTTTTTCACGTAATTCAGACATTATATAATAAACACATAATAATTATTAGTAAAAATGGTTCGTTATCGTCATCTACTCATGCTAAAAATCTCGCAACTCAATCGCATTAAAAATGAATCCAGTTTTAAATATCTATATCGAATCCAAAATCCAATAGGTCTATAATTATTAAACACTATATATCATAAATAACCAAAATATGTCAGGTCTTAATATTTCTATTATTATTGACAAAAAAGCTAAATCGCAGAAACTCATTAATAATAGACCGGGGTATGATATGGAGTATGTTGTCTCGTATATTTACAATTATTGTGGTATTAACGATTATCAACGATTCTTTGATGATCTTTATGAGACTGAAAAACGATATGATGCATTATCAGTTATTCAACCTCACGAAACGTTGAAGCAATGGGCTATTCGGGTCAGAGTTCCTTTACAAAAGCTGGTCTCTGAGGGAAAAAGAAGCGTTTACCATGTACATGCTCTATTTCTAGGATTCGGTAAGGGTAAATTCGTAGATCACAATTACTACAGACCTAGAATCCATAAAGCCAATGTGGGGATATGTCTAGATTGTATGAAGCTTATTCGTATTGATAATGTAAAACCAACAAAGAAATTCCACCATGCTAGAAGTAGATATGTCGAAATTATCGAACCAGAAGACCTGATACAAAAACATTGGGATCAGGAGTGTAATAAACCTAAATCTCAGGATGGATATGCGAGAATTATTCAAAATGCTTGGAGACGATTTAGGGAAAGAGTACCATCAAATGCCAAACTTGCTTGGAATAGTTTACCAAATGATGGCACCTTAGAGGATAAGAAATTTCTAGGTATAATACCTCGAAAAATAAAAAATCTTATAACTCGTCAACAGTTTGAGTTACGTCTTACTAAGCAAATTGCTGAGTATAAAAAATATCAAGGTCGACGCATAATACCTAATAGATATTATGATGAATATTATATTCCATATGATTGGATAGATTCTAAAAAACGGCAATTGAGATATCGGTTTCAAAAGCGACTTTTAGAAATAGAAACATAGTATATACTTAATTAATTTATTCATGTATATCTATTTTTTTTTTCTCGATGTATATTTCATAATTTTCATAAAAGATTCCAATTTTTTCTGCGTCGTAAAATACAATATTAGTTTCTTGATACTATATATCGGTTGTAAGCAATGACTCAAAGAGCCATGAAATT
>PQFF01000574.1:2346-23903 GCA_003547095.1 Diversispora epigaea | reverse complement strand
ATAATAAAGAACACTTATTAGTTTATTATATTTTTTTACATAATAAAGATTTTTATGAAATATTGCGAAAAATAACAATTAATTTAAAAGTGATCGAAAAAAACTAAAGAATTAATTTAATTTGAGTATTTGAAAAAAAATAGAAAATAAAATTCATCGAAAATCTTTGGAAAATTCCGAATCGATACTAATGAAAAAGAAAAGAAAAAAGATGTTAGAAACGGTATTGAATAAACTGTGTACTGTTTTTAAGTAAGCATATTAGCGTCCGAGAGTATCCTACTTCTAGACAGCAAAGTTATAAATAACCTGCTGAACGACTACCTGAAACTCCGAAAAACCACGGAAAAGGTAAAGAACAGCAAAGCTATGAACATAACCTGCTGAACTACTACTCGTTACGCAGAAAAAAACCACGGAAAAGGCAAAGCGTCGTAGTATAAGAGTTGTGTTAATCAAGAAAAGGGAACGTCGAGAACTTTTCTTATAGGAACTCTACCCTAATCTATCAATTTAACATAACCAAAGGGACTCAAGAAGTTTCGGACGACCCGGAAATCACATCAAATGAAGATTTTAAGAATAGCAATAGCGTCCAACCTCGTCAAAAACCAACATATTTACTTGAGAAATAAATAAATTTTTGAAAATTTCCGAAAATTTTTGTCCTAAAATTTCATGAGAATAATAATTTTTGAAAGAGTTCGAAACAAGATCATTCATTTAGTAAATAAACAAGATCATTTTGTGTTACAAAATAAAAAACATTTTTTATTTGACCAAAAATTTCCGCAAATTTTCGCGAAAATTTACGGAAATTTGCGCAAGTTTTTCGAAAATTTTTGAAGTGAAAATTTCCGCAAATTTTATGCGNTTCTAGACAGCAAAGTTATAAATAACCTGCTGAACGACTACCTGAAACTCCGAAAAACCACGGAAAAGGTAAAGAACAGCAAAGCTATGAACATAACCTGCTGAACTACTACTCGTTACGCAGAAAAAAACCACGGAAAAGGCAAAGCGTCGTAGTATAAGAGTTGTGTTAATCAAGAAAAGGGAACGTCGAGAACTTTTCTTATAGGAACTCTACCCTAATCTATCAATTTAACATAACCAAAGGGACTCAAGAAGTTTCGGACGACCCGGAAATCACATCAAATGAAGATTTTAAGAATAGCAATAGCGTCCAACCTCGTCAAAAACCAACATATTTACTTGAGAAATAAATAAATTTTTGAAAATTTCCGAAAATTTTTGTCCTAAAATTTCATGAGAATAATAATTTTTGAAAGAGTTCGAAACAAGATCATTCATTTAGTAAATAAACAAGATCATTTTGTGTTACAAAATAAAAAACATTTTTTATTTGACCAAAAATTTCCGCAAATTTTCGCGAAAATTTACGGAAATTTGCGCAAGTTTTTCGAAAATTTTTGAAGTGAAAATTTCCGCAAATTTTATGCGGAAATCTTCCGGAAATTTTCACTTCGAAAATTTTCGAAAAAATTGCGCAAATTTCCGCAAATTTTTGCGAAAAATTGCGGAAAATTTTCGAAGTGAAAATTTTCCGGAAATTTTCGCCTTTTAAAATTTCCTGATGAAATATAATCTGAATATATTCGGTATAACATATGAATTAATCCGGATAAATGCGGATTAATTCGGATTAATGCGATTTATGCGGATAAACCTGGGGGTGGGCAATTATATCCGGATATATTCGCCTTTAAAAATTTCCTGATGTAAATTCAAAATCCAAATGCCAAAATCCCAAATGCCGAAATCCCAAATCCCAAATCCCAAATTATAATTAGTATTTTTTGCTGAAATCCCAAATCCCAAATCCCAAATACTAATAATTTGTGCATTTTGGCATCCCAAATTCCAAATTATTTAGGATTTGGGTAACACGTATAATTATGGTCCAATAAAATTCCTCATTTTTGCAACGTGATATGATCACTAATAAACAGTTTGTCATTCACGACATATGAACTTTTCGTTCGCGACTTTTTGTCGTCATATAAACTTTTCGTTCACAACTTTTTGTTGTCATATGAACTTTTCGTTCACGACTTTTTGTTGTCATATGAACTTTTCGTTCACGACTTTTTGTTATCATATAAACTTTTCGTTCACGACCTTTTGTCGTCATATGAACTTTTCGTTCACAACTTTTTTTCGTCACCAAACTTTTCAACGATCGTAAATTGTATTACTAATTTAAATTTATATTTTTGTGTATATTTTTTTTTCTTGCAAGGTCCAGCATGTTAATGAAAACGTGAAACACATGAAACGCGTTTTTCACAAAAATAAAAGCAATAATTCTGAGCAAAGTAACCTACAATTTGTATCCTGTGACGGATTACCCACCACGAAAGGTCAGTATATAATTTAAATTTAACTAGAAAAAAATGTCTTTTTTTAGCTTCATCAAATTATTAATTTTTCTTTCTTGTTATTTTTTTAGAAATTTATCAAGTATACAAACAAACTTCGCTTAGTGTCAAAAGTATGTCCTTTTGGTCTTTTCAATACACATAAATTATTTATAATTAACCTTATGTTTACGTTTAGGAAAAAGAAAATGTAATCCTTGATGGAAGTATACTTTCAAACGGCAGAGTGCTCACGAAGTCATCACCACTAAATTTTTTCCCATCAAGTGATGAAGAAAGTGATCATTTACCAGCTACAGCTGTCAGTGAAGAGGGTGACGATGAAGATGATCCCAGTTTGGATGATATTGTATCATATGATATACTTCAGTGGAGTCTGCCCTTAGGAAGATTTGTAAAAGATATTTTTTTCTAAAAATGTGTCTAAATATGCGGAAATATTGAAAAACAAAGAAGATACAGCATGTTGAAAATAATAGACCTCTCAACACGCATGCGAGAATGGTTTACTATCAAAGATCATCAGTATATGATGAGAGAATGTGAAAAATTCTTAAAAGTTCCTGCATTAGATTTAGAAGTGGACATGTTCATTACTAAAGTAGAAAGGGTACGGTGTACGTCTATAAATGTTGTATAGTTCATCTTATAGATATTTCCATTTTCATATATAGATTGTGCAAGATGGAAATGCAAATAAAGCATATAGATATTGTCTTAAAAAGCATATCAACTCAAAAAACACTTGGATTTATAAAATCAGTAAGATCTACAGCGAATTGTGCGCATTTTTCTTTGTGTATTTTAATGTGTAGCCTATCCGATTAATCTTTTTATCTGCTTATATAGTCTTTTCGAAGTCAAGGAGGGTGCCAATTTGCTGAATAGTTGAGAGGGTCACACCGAAATAGACGTTATTGTCAAAGCATGCTCTTATATTGTAAAAGGATTTAAGAAAGGTCTTGGGATAAATTGTAAATGGTAATTAAGCTTTTTTTTTTTGGTTTCTAGGTTCTAGCGTATAACTTACGAGTTTACGAAACATTTATAGGGGGAAATCTTTCTGTCCTTCGAGTCGATCAACAACATATATTAAAGGACGGAAGTGTGATGTCCGTTTTTTAAGAACTACAGCAATAGATCTCGGGGAATGGGAATTCCCTGCATAAGCCACTCCAGTAAAGGCAATTAGCGATCGTTGCCGTTCTGCCAGAATCAATCAGTCGATATTGAATGGCATATTACGACTAGCCTTAACTGAAGAGCATGTAGATGTAATAAAGGTTCCATTTTTACAGATTTCCGGTGTTTACGGACAGATGATGATAGAAGACTTAGAAAATGGTTATTATGTTGTTTTTCCTGGACCGACATTTGAGTTACCGATTAAATTATTCCACATTAAAAAATTAAAAACAACAGTAAAAATTTTCAAATATTTGTTGTTAAGTATTACGTGCAGTATGAATTGGTTTTTTTTTTTAAACATCAGGAGCTATGTTCAACAGGGAATGTATGAAAAAGTTAGTAATATGTTTATGAACTAGAACATGGACGTAACCCACTCACTTAACGAAATCTTCGACGTCGATGTCAATTGTAAACAGTCACATCACAAATCAACTTTTATCCATGATCTATGGTGGACACCGAAAAAGAATATTGCTTCTCAATTAATGGATGCGATTAAAGAAATGCAAAGCAAGAATGAATGAAGTACTGCAGTTGTATAATATATGTTATTGCCAGTAATTATTTGAATATCAGAATCAAATAGTTTAATAATTTTAATAATTATAATAATAACAATTAAATAATTAATAATGTAATTTTAGAACTTTATTTAAATAAATCGGATATGTTTATCCCTTTTCAATATATTTAATATATTTACGAATCTTCTAAATTTCAGGTATAATCCTTTTTCATAAGATATTCGTTAGCAATAGATAGTATGAAATTTGTAAATAGTTGTGAAAGTAAATTGTATTATTAATAAAATGTTTTATCATTACAATTGCAATAAAGGTCTTCTTGTTTTAGATCAATAATAAATGTCTTGAAATATAAAGCCCTTCTTTGATCAGGTTATCAGGATTAAAAATTGTAAATAGATAATAATTACTTATGTATAATCATACCACGATCTGTTTCAACCCACCTTCCAATCTCGGCTAATCTCATTGCTCTCATTCAATAAACGTTCTCCCAACAGTAGCAATGATAACAATAACAATAACGTAACCGTAAATATAATCATAAATCCCGTAATTACCTTTATCTTTAATCGGAGGTAATCCATTAATTTTACATACCCATTTTTTAAATTCTTTATATCACTTAGTTCTCCAAGACTAGTTAAAATAACTTTCCACAATAATAGTAGTAACTTTTATATATTTATCATCATTGTAATTATTATTACTTATCATTATGAGTCACTTATTCACCTTTTTGATAGATAATCTTCAGTAGATTTGTCATTCTGTTGTACTATCCGTACGACTAAATTATTATATAATATAATTGAGTAGGATTTAAATGTGATTATGTAATATGAAATACACTTGAATTGTTTACCTTTGGTTTCTCTTGGTATTCTGAACCAGAATCAAAGGAATCTGACTCCGACATCGAGCTACGTTTTTTAATATAATTAATCACTTTTTTTTTTTTTTCGCAAACTCTTGTATTTGAAGGTTCTTTTTCCTAAGTTATAAGAATATAATATAAGTGATCTCACCTTTTTATATGAATCTTCATCAAACCCTGGGAGCGTAATCTTTGTGTGTTATGCTCCCCGTGTCATTTAGTATTTCAAGACTAGCAGAGAGATGTGTATGCTTTACAGATCGTGTTTTGAATAATATATTAAATTAATTTATCCACAGATAGGGAAATAAACTGACCTCTTTTCGTTCAATAATCATAGTTTCCCAATAACCTTTCATATACTGTTCGTTTATCTGTTGAGTTAAACACAAAAATTAACATATCATATCAGATACAATCGCTTTAAATATTTTTTTAGAAAACAGAAACAGGGTGAATCGCAAAATGTTAGGGATCAAGTAGAGACGTGATGCTCCAAATGCAAGTAGAGACGTGCTTGGAGTTCCCTAACAATCACTTGGGTCAGAGAGAGCGCTGACACCCCCAGAATCAAGTAGAGACGTGACCGGGGGACCCCTTTCACAACTATATTGAAACATGATTACCTCTTCCTCCAGAGTTTCTGCTGACGCAGATTAACACTGGTCGAATGAACAAAAATCGGAATCCTATTGATGGCGGAAATATGTATAAATCGGACATCAATCGGAATCCTATTCATGATAAAACCGTCCTATTTTTTTCCATTTGACCAGTGTAAGTTCTCTTGTTTCTTCTCGAAATCGTCTTTTCCGGAGGCCTTCGAGTGAATTCCATTTATCGTTACGTGATGGTAAATTGATAATTATATCGTGATTTAGATTGAAAAATTCTGCGTATGACCAGTTACTAGGGTCGCAGTTTTCCAAATATTTTTTTAAGACTATTGAAAGCAAAACGTAAAATCGTATGTTGATCGCGTCCTTATATTCTTTTATTGTGACCTCGACCAAGCAAGACTAATATAAAAATCTCGGATGCGGATCATCTTTAGCACGGATGTGCTAGCTTTCCAGCTATTCCATAAATGAGGTTTTATACTATTAATATGCGCGGATTGAATAACGATGTTCCGATTTTGTATAAGCTTCACCGGTATTTAAATCATAATAATATCCTTCATCATCATCAGAAAATACTTCGCTGAAATTATATTTATCTTCTCTCTCATTATCAGAGAAATTTTCATTATCGACATTATCAACATCAGGGGAATCCAAATTAAAATTTAAGAAATTATCGGGTATACTTACCTCTTCCTCGGGTAAGGATTCCTTTTTCTCACTTACTTCATATTCCGAATTGCAGGAGACAGACACAGAATGACTAGCCTCTTTCTCCTCGAAAGCTTCCATGATCATTTTATCAAAATCGTCCTCAGCTTTGGGCAAATTGACTGGACTGAATTCTGAGGAATCATCTGAAGAATTAGAGATGTGTGTTAAAGGAATAGTTGCGGTTGATATATTTACTTCAGCTGAAACTGCCTCCGATGCATTAGTCTGATCATCTGAAATCTCCTCTTCGGAATCTATGATAGAGTCATTCTGCTTATCCGGTAATTTGGTGTTGGGATTCTTGGAGAAATAACTAATAATAGTTTGAATTTTACTATCGGATAATTCTGCAATAGAATTCGCACTGTATGTTTTGATATACTTGATTTTATCAATTTCTATTTTTTCGATAAACTCATAAATCTTCCTGGCTCTACTAATGCGTTGATATAAAGTATTTCGTTTGGTACCAGGATTGTGTGCAAGAATAAAATTGTAAATCTGTCCTTTGGCCTTTTTCATATCCACCTTTTCTTTGATCATAATTTCATCCACACTTTTATCCAGTCCTATAATAAAATTACACCAGCATAAAATTTCTGACTGATTGGCTTTTATCGTTTTATCTTCTGCATAACGTGCATCTTCATATAAGCAGGCTATATTATTCAATACATCTGAATTTTCCTACACGGCCGTAAGCGAAAATTTTGTCATGTGATTTTTATCAGATTCATCCATGGTGAAATCAAATACATCTTGCACAATATTTTCTACTTCTTTCTTTTTATGTGATCGAACTTCTTTGTTCTGTTGCTGGTCCTGAAGTATTTCCACAGTTTTTGAATCCGAAAATTCAGAGACGTCAGATGAATTATTTGGTATGATCACTACGCCACCCGCTCTCCAGAAATTGATTCTTCTAGCGACTTCAGTGAAGTAGATGGCAGGACAGTTTCTGTACTATCTGATGACTTCGATTCATGCAATAGCTTCTTCTTCCTATTACGTTACCTTATCCCATTACTAACACTTTTCTTATGTGCATCATCCAAGAAAGTATCCATTTTCCTGTCCTTCGATGACTTCTGATCACTCACACAAGATGGCGGAAAAGTGACCTGGTCCCTTTGGAACCCCTTATTACACTGATCTATAATATTGCTAGGTACATTGACAATTACTTTGGGAGAAATATCTTGGGTTGGCTGTTTGCTCCCCTCATTGTCATCCCTTGCCTGAGCGCCTTTGGCTAGTTTCACTACTTCAGCAAACTCAACATCGCATCTAACATTCTCGGCTGAAGAATCTACCTTACATTTCTCCAACTCCTCAATTTTAGTCTTGAGTTTGGCATTCTCAGCATCACGTCTCTTACTCTCTTCCACAGCCTGATTTAGAGCTTCAGCAAGCCTGGCCTTAAGCTCAACTCTCTCTGATTCAAACTCGGCTAACTTCCTTTTAAGATCAGGGATCTCAGCATTCTTCTTTCTAAGCTCTACAATCTTAACTAAGAGTTTAGCATTTAATTCCCTTAATGAATCGTTGGATTGAGTGTTTAACATTGTTTTATACAAGATGGAAATAATTCAAAAGTTCGAATTAGTACACAAATAAAAAAATCATGCGCACCTCGTTGCATTATGCAACCAGATCACGTAGCCCGTGATACATAACGTCTATACTAATATTCTATCCTATTATTCTGTTTTTACCTGCTTCAATAATTTCTGGGATTCGATCTGGCTATCAAATACCCACTTGATTTGCCCAAACAAGTCCTTGATAGGCTCCACCAAGTCATCATGGGTCAATATAGCCTTGTTGATTGATAATGGAGAGGGTGAAAACGAACTTAATAATACTTCCACCTTCCCTTCGCTATTATTATTCTCAGAGTTAGACGAAACTAGTTTGATTATTACCCAATCCACAGCAGTTGATACAATCTCATACATTACAGTGGCGGTCGAAAATATTATACGAATTAAAATATCACATGTGGACTCGAGTCTCAAGTCCTAAACCGGAACCACAATTTTTAAGTTGACCGCATATTAGTGTATACGCATACAACTTACATAAAAGGGTAAATGATTGTCATATTTTTTTTCCGGTGAACACAACATCAATCACGTAAAATTTATAAATACGCCAGATTACGAGTACTGAAACATTTGATTTTTCTAAAAAAACCGTCTTTTTGTCTTTTTGGAAAATCCGCAGTATTTATTATATATATAAAAAATGCAAAACCATGTCTGACATCACCGAAATAATGGTATTTTGTCTCGTTCTAGGTGACGCTATTAAAAATTCTTTCCCGGTCGACATCGATTGTAAAATGACTATAGGGCATCTCAAGATACTAATAAAGAATGTGAAATCTCCGGAACTTGACGAATTTGCACCAGATAAACTGAATCTATGGAAGGTTGATATTCCTCAAAACAGAGAAAATCAGGAAATGAAAATATCCGTCGGGGTTAATATTGCAAAAGGATATGGAGGTATAGAGTTGGCCTCATTCGAAACTATCGAAGAATATTTTCGTCCGATACCCACTAGTACTAGCATTCGTATTATCGTACAACCGCCTGTCACCACTGGTAAGTGTCTCCCAATGTTTTACCTCGAACAAGAAATTTGTAGTAACAAAATATCTGATTTCTTTCTTTTTCCAGCACGAAACCTGCCTGAAACATTAGAATATCGTGATCCCCAACCTCTTCTCAAGGGTAGTGGTTCCTCTTGGGACTTTCAAGCCTCAGAAGCTTTGAAACAAAAACTTAAGAATGCTATTCGTGATCATTTCAAATTTTGGAAGGCTGGACAACGTGAAAAAACAACAATACCGCAATACTTCATTCTAGCAGGAGCTGGAGAAGGAAAATCTCGCACTGCACAAGAATTGCCGAAATTGCTAATTGAATGTACAAATGATGATGTTGACTTACAGAATCGACTTAGGTCTGCTCTTGTATTTAATCTATCACTTGAAAATGGGACCAAATTGTTACGGGAGGTAGAAAACAATAGCTCTCATGCAATTGGTAATCGAATGCTCTTTCAGTTGTTACAACAGCCTGGTGAATCTTGGGATGATTATATGGATCGATGTAATGTAANCCTCATTCGAAACTATCGAAGAATATTTTCGTCCGATACCCACTAGTACTAGCATTCGTATTATCGTACAACCGCCTGTCACCACTGGTAAGTGTCTCCCAATGTTTTACCTCGAACAAGAAATTTGTAGTAACAAAATATCTGATTTCTTTCTTTTTCCAGCACGAAACCTGCCTGAAACATTAGAATATCGTGATCCCCAACCTCTTCTCAAGGGTAGTGGTTCCTCTTGGGACTTTCAAGCCTCAGAAGCTTTGAAACAAAAACTTAAGAATGCTATTCGTGATCATTTCAAATTTTGGAAGGCTGGACAACGTGAAAAAACAACAATACCGCAATACTTCATTCTAGCAGGAGCTGGAGAAGGAAAATCTCGCACTGCACAAGAATTGCCGAAATTGCTAATTGAATGTACAAATGATGATGTTGACTTACAGAATCGACTTAGGTCTGCTCTTGTATTTAATCTATCACTTGAAAATGGGACCAAATTGTTACGGGAGGTAGAAAACAATAGCTCTCATGCAATTGGTAATCGAATGCTCTTTCAGTTGTTACAACAGCCTGGTGAATCTTGGGATGATTATATGGATCGATGTAATGTAAACCCAGCAGATGTATTACGTAGAGTTGCTAAACATCGTAATCAAGAATTAAATGATCTGAATGTGATTGTTATTTTGGATGGTATACAAGTAGCAATGAAAAAATCTATGGATGGAACGGACAAAGGATCCTTTTTTTACGATTGTATCTCTACACTTTGTATGCTTTCACTTCTTGGCCCATTTATTATTACCTGTTGTACGGCTACTATTAGCATACCCATTCACAATTTCCTTGCCAGTTTACAACAATTGAGAGTTTTTCTCCCATTGACATCATTACAACCTCCGAGAATAAACAGAAACCCAGTCTTTGTCAATAATCCAGTCATGAAGATGCTCATAAACGATATGGGTGGTCATGGGCGTGCGTTGGAGGCTTTAGAAGAGTCTATTAGTGGAAAAGATTTGGACAATATTAATTTTATTGATCTAATAAATGATGTACGATCAAATCTCAATGATAAATATCAAGGATGGTTAAGTAAAACCACTTATTTGAAACCGGTCCTTCGCATTATTCTTTCACGTGCGCGAGTTGACAAAAATCAAAATATTGCTACATTTGAGGGGAAAGAAATAACAGTAGATGACGTAACACAATTTGGTCTTGTTCGATTTGAGAGTCGAAGAACGGATGAAGTGGTTGGATATCTCACATGTCCATATATTTGGCTATGGATAATGGCGCGTGCGTCACTAGATGATAAACTTTTACGGAACTGGGATTTTAACTATTACAATGAAGTATGTAATAAAGCAGGGGACCCAAGCATACCACCCGGTTGCCAATACTGGCAAAATTTTGAGTACTTTGTTGCTCAATTTCGCTCTCTAAAATCAAATATCTATGGTGATAATGAACAAGTTGAACTCGGAGTCATTCATAATGGTGCCAAGCATAATTTTGGCGATAGTTCCATATACAATCGAAAACTTACATTGGAACAATCGGTTAAAAGGGTCAGCACCAAGTCTGGAGATTATAAGCAAGGTGCAAAAATTTTGTATCAGGGTGGAGAAGTTGACGTTACAGAAGCGAGACATATTATAATCAATGCACCTAGTGCTGAATCTGGAGATAGCTTTTGTTCGATAAAAATGGTAGGGACTGAACTACTACAAACGGAGACACATCAATGCAAATTGGTGAAACAAATCATTTCTCAGGAAAGATTTAAAGATGAGCATGAAAAAGCAACGAGTCCAGGGGATACTTTCATTCTTTACACATCAGCATCCTCCAAAAAACTTGAACTTCATCAGCCAATGTCTGCAATCGTTAGTAAAGACAACTGGGAAGAATATTTCGGATCTTTTTCTGGGAGATGCTATAATTATGCTATGGGACCACCAAATCTTAATGAAGCGACTTACACTCAGCTGACTGGAATAAATTTCATTGCAGAAGCACGTGCTAGAATTATCATGGAAGAACGAAACAAGCGCGAATTTTCTGGTATAGACGATTGTGAAAGAAGAACAAAAATTCCGCGTACATATCTTGAACCCTTTTTTTAGGTTGTTGAGTAATATTGTTATATTGGGAAATTTTCCTTTATTTTCTTGAATATAGTTAATTTCATTATCAGCAACTTAAATGCTCCAAAATATAAAATTTTATTATTTTACAAAATGTGAAATAAAAGGCGTTAATATGCTTCTATAACTTCCAAAGTAAATAAACCAATTCCGACACAAAAATTTCATTCCTATAATCAAACATTCAATTTTATAAAACAATATAAAGAATTTGAATAAACTGTATTGTAAAAAAATATCTTCGCCTATAACATTTGAAGTTTATGTATGTTTACTATATAGGAAAATGACATTTTGCCTCTTATATTTTCAATTTTCAATTTGTATCTTAATTTATAAGTTTTACATATTTCCTTTTTGCAACAAGATATTAATTTATTATTTTATTTTTTTAGAGGTGCTGTTTCTGTAGCATTTACCTTTATCTTATTAGACTCTACATATTTCATTAGTGCTAAGTTTGTCTCGAAGACGTGATTGATTTTGAGCTGGGAGTATTGAATTCATTATAGCTTAACATAAAAACCGAGATAGTTACTGGCTTTGCACCATATTATGATATTCCACATGATATTGATTTAAAATTCCGTTTCATATTCCAAAATTAATTACTAGATAAATGAGATGTTGGGATGCTCGAATTACTCCTTTAATGATTACCTCGAGAAATTTATTTTAATAAAATAAATGAAATTACAGTTAAAATCAAACAAGCAAAGTTAATGCTGACATTTGCCAAGTGGTAACGATCTCTTTAGTAATTTTCTTTTATTTTAATAATAAATATCTCCGTTATTAAGCACAAAAAAGCAATTCAAGATATTAATACTATTAAACCAACAGGATCAAGTCTTGGTTTATCATACAAAAAAATCAAAACAAAATTCAAAATATGTGGGAAATGTCAATATTACCTAGGGGATAGTTAAAGGTTTAATATATATGATCAACGATTTTTTTGAAAAAGCTTCACATCAAAGCAAAATTATGCAGCCGATTTTAAAAGGCAAGTTCAATTATGTTAGCTTAATGCTGACTTGCAGGAGTTATTTTTTATACTATTTATTATCAATTTTATAATTAAAGAACATTTTTTAAAATATTTTTTAACCTTTTTATTAAATAAATATTTGTTCCCGCGTTAAAGCTTCCTCGGAAAATGGTGTTCCTTTTTTAAATGATCTAAGATTACAAGTATTAAATTCTTTTTTCTTTATTTTTTACATTATCTCCAAATGCCCACATTAACCATTGTAATTCAGTAACTAAAAATATTTTTGAAAATTCTTCTTTAACACCTTTTGATTTTGTCCATATTTGAAGTTGCTCTAGTGCAAGCGTAGGATCTTTTGGTAGATTAGATTTTTTCATTATACTTTTATTTTCGATTTTTTCAATTCTAATTGGATTTTGAGTATCAGGTCAGGTACATAGATTTAAGATTCTCCCGAAGGCTAGCAGTGCCTTTCTCAGGGGTAAGATTATTAAATCTTTGCCAAGATTTTTGTCTGCTTTTCATATATATATAGAAATTATCTGTTCATAGAGGAAATTTCTAACATCATCATTTAATTCTTGCTTTTCATCACTTCCAGAAATTAGTATATGGCTAGAAATATTAAGAAGATTGTTAAAAGATTCCAACATAGGCACATTGCATAATAAACTATTATATATATATTGAAGAATGTTGGGTCCATATTCTTTGTGCATTTCAAATAATAAGAGCACTAAAGATTCCATTTTATACATAAAGTCTAAAAAATCTTGACCTGGTATAATATTTGTAGTTTGAGAACGAACTCATAAATTACTTGTTCTGAACTTAAAACTTTAAGGTGAGCACAAATAATTTCAAATTTGAGATGTCCTCTTGTTGTATATTCATTTTTGATTAACTTATAAATAAGCCATCCAATAATATAGGAAAATTTTGATGCCTCCGCAGGTTCTAAGGTAATAATTTTTTCAAGATTAAAATTTTGATCTGCTGAAAGGTTATCATCTTAGCAATGTAAAAAGTGGTAAGCGCAGGTAATGTCCGTCTTACTTTTAAAGATGCCAAACAAATTGCACTTAACTGAAATAGAAAATGTTTCTCAACTATATATAAAAATTCTGATATTCCAATAACATGGAAATGCCATCAAAGTCATATTTAGAATAACCCATTTCATAATATTAAACATGATATCCATATTGCGGAGGTAGTATGAAATTAATTATTAAAGACACGAAATAAATTGTATTATCTAGGCACAGAGAATGCCTTTCAATCGAGTATAAAAATATAAATGATACACTTACCTGGAGATGCAAATTCAATCATCAATGGCAAACCGATCTTAATTACATTAAAAATAGAGGACAGTGGTGTCTATTCTGTATTGATCAATATCAGTCAATAGAGGAGGATATGTGTAAATTTGCAAAAATAAAAATGGGAATTGTCTCTCAGATTGATACTATGATTCACAAACAAAATTAGAGTGGATTTGCGAAAATAATCATAGATGGGAAGCTATTCCCAATAATATTCAACAAGGAAGTTGGTGTCCATATTGCATTATCTAAACATGGGCAATACCTTTCAACCAAGTATAAAAATAATCAATTGCCATTATAATGGTGTTGCAAGCATCTCTTTGTAATGTGAAAATTGATACCTGGTGTCCTTTTTGTTATAAATATAAACACGAACAATTATGTCAAGAAATTGTAACAAAGTATTTTGATTCACCATCTGAAAATCGTAGACCAGATTTCTTGAAAACACCTGAGCATCCAATAGGGTTAGAATTAGATATTTATTATCCGGATTATGGATTTTCTATCAAAGTACAGGCATAGCAGAGATCCCAATAATCTTATTAGACAGCAGGCACGGGATCAACTCAAGAAATAATTATGCAAAGAAAACTGGATTGTTTTAAGGTATGTTTAGTATTACGACCCATATGTAGTCATTCCAGAGCATTTGTGAGAATCGGGTCTCATTGAATAAAAATAAAACTTTAAATGTTCCGTAATCATTGCATATGTTGCATGAATACACATTGTTAAATAAATCACTTATTTTTTCGATGAAAGAGAACTCAAATTTGGGTAAACTAACAACTTTTTTTTAATATTCTTACAGCAATGCTAAACTACTACATAAATTACATTGAGATATTACATATATAAGAATATGCTATNTTTGTATATATTTTTCTCTCATGTTATAGCTATTAAAATATAATTATATCATCATAATACATGTATTTATCTACATATTTATTCTGTAAAATCTATAATTATAATAGTATAACATAATATAAAACCAAGATTAATAATCTATACATTTAAATCTATTAAATAATAAATGCCTATGTATTATATGTTAAAAGTGAAACTATTAAAATTAGAATGGAATATAGAAATCAATGGATATTCAGTGCTGATAGTTTAAGAAAATTTATTGAAAAGTGGTTTCGTAAAGGAGGGGGAAATAAAAAGATTATTGTAAAACTAGTGTGACTATTTACATTAAGTGATGAACATTTAAAAGTTATGGAAGAATATGGAATTCAATTTGATATGGAATAATATTTCAAATAATATTTTATCTAATTTAATATCTGCATATTGAGTTATGTTAGCTTAAATTTTTAAATTTATTAAAAAATCATATTGATTTGATTGTTAAAATTGAAATCAACATTAGAATTAAATTAATTTAATGTTAAAGTCGATTAAAAGATAATAGTTTAAAATATTAATAATTATTTTAATAATTATTTGCTTGATATCAAAACGACATAAATATTTAAGTAATTTATTTATATTTAGAGAGATCTGGAACAACAGAAACGGAAAGATCTAGCATAGAAATCATGAGTGAATATAACATACACTTATTCAAATTAATAGTTAATCATGGAATTGCAGTTAATAAATACACAATTGTTTGAAAAAAAGAATAAGAATTCTATTCATGATATAAATAATTGATGAAATATTTGTTAATGAAGAATATGAAAGTCACAACTTTTATTCTTAAAGTGTTTCATTGCTTCGTTGTTAGTTGCTTTAGTAATTCAATTTTAATTCACCACAATAATTTAATAGAATAAATAAATAAAATATAAACATAGATATCTTTATTATTCTCTAATCACTATTTTCTTCTTTTTGTTGAATACTCTCTTATTAATTTATTCTTTGAATTAATTGTTAAGATTTATTTCAAATCTAGGTATCTTAATAAAACATATGTTTAGTTCAATAATGTTGAATTCCTTTGATTATATGTATTATCGAAGATACCAATTTATTTAATTTATTTAAGATTTTATTTTAAAATATATTTTATTATCATCAAAATGGGAGTACATATGGAATAAAAAAAGAATGATTTATCCATTGTACATTTGGAATTGAAATTATTATTTTTTAACAATCTTGAATACTTCATAATCTAAGATAGAAAAATGTTCTCTTGTTCTAATGGGTTTTTCGTAATAAATAGAATTAGAACTACATTTACATATTTTTTCGTTAGTAAGATCATAACCACGTGATCTATATTTAAATAAAAATTTGAGATCACCAAAACATGGACCCCAAATTTCATGATGATCATTATAATTATAATAATGAGCGCGACTTTTAGCTTTAACTCTGCTGAGAATTGAATTTTGAATATTCCCATTTTTCAATGAAAATATAAAGCTATCATTTGTTTCCATATAAGTGTTGAAGATTCTGTGTTTTGAATTATCCCAAGCTAATGGATTATAACCTCCAAGTATTTCATCAGTTTCTGCAACTTTAGCAACCACAATCGTGCCAGCATGTCCATTACACATATTCCAAAATGTTTTTGGTTTAAAACCAACTTTACTTCCTCGAAGGATTAATTGAAGTTTATATGGTACATTTGTTAAAGAGTAAATAGTTGATTTGCGATCAATCCATGATGAAATTTCTGCTACATGTTCTTCGTTGATTATGGTTGAGATTTGTTCATTTACTCTTTGAGGTAATTCAGGATTTGAAATAATTCTTGCAGGTAAAACAAGGGATTTAACCGGTTGATTTGGAAATATGAGTTGTTGATTTAAATCATCCCAAAGCTGCGTACCAAGAATTTTTCTATAAGGTTTTAATTTCTCCCAAATATCTTTCTCGGAAATATGAAAATAACGAATTAGTGGTAAACATTGTTGTAGAGTTGTTTTTAAAGTCTTGAAATTCTCTTTAGACCATTCTTCCAAATTTTTAGGCAAAGTAGGATTTTGTGCAATTCCCCATTTGATAACATAATCCCAAATTTCAATTTCTTCTAATTGCAGGTTATCTTTTTCTAAGATAGAAATTAATGCTGCTTCTTGGAGTGAAGTGAAATCTTCGTATTCAAAAATCAAATTCGGATGTTTGGTAATAATATCATTATAAAATCGGTTCAAACCTTTGAATTCATTACACCTATTAGTAGTCATTTTTCTTTTTTTTGATTGAGGTGTTATTGTATCATGTAGGCAGTCTGTAGATGGTTCATCAAAATCTAATTGTCTTTTATTAGAATTTTCGGCTACTTCCTTTTGTACAGATTCAGTAGAATTTATTATATTGTTATCAAAGATTGAATGATAAATATGGGAGAAATACGTTCTTAACCAAGAAGCTTTAGATTCCACAAGGTAACTTCCTAATTTTTCTGATAGTTCTTCGAATTCTAATTCATTAGCAACAATCATTAATTCATAAATGATTTTGGTTTCTATATTTTCAATGTTAACGACTCCACAATAGATGTATCTACATTAAATATATATAATAAAATATATTGAATCATCTACATCGAAATACTTATACAATAGTAGCTTTGATATTTAAAGTAATAAATAATTTTCTCTTGACTTACTTGAGGATAATTTCGAATATTTGAGTAGAAATATTTGGTTTGATAATAGTTTTGACATGATTTTCATTCGTAGCAGTGTTTTCTAACTCTTTAGTGAAGTAGGTCGAACGATAACGTAAGACAACCGAGTGCGAAGTAAAAGATTTCTTATTTTCTTCTTTATCAACTTCAATGATAACATTGTATTCTTTCTTGTCATTAAGAAGTTCTGAAAAATCTTGAGATAATGTATCAAAAAATTTAAAGGACATTTTTACTATTATGTTTATGTTTATTATTATGTTTATTTTTAAGATGGATAAGATGCTTGCAGAAAATCAATTTATTGATTTTGATTCATAAATACGGAAAAAAATTCTGCCGGGCCTTCCTTAAATAACAAATTTAATATGGATAAAATACTGTTCCTTTCATTGGGAAAATATTAATACTAAATTTGGTATGGAAAAATATAAAAAAATGCTTTTTTTCCCTAAGATATTGTTTTTTTAACAACTAGTTAAATTAATAAATAAGATACAATAAAAACGCCACTTTGTATGACATGTGATACTCGATTATATAATATTTAAACTCGAATTTTTATCATCTATTTAAATTTAATTATTTTATTTTATTACAATTGTATTTTATTATCACAAAATTATATTACATTATTACTTATATAATATACGGTTTAACGTCCTCTAAATTATTTCCTGCGCACATATATTCCAATCACTAATAAATAAAGTCAATTTAAATAATTAACCTTAATTTATTAACTATTATTAAAAACATAACCCACAGTAATTTCACATTATACTTTTATTTGTAAATAAATTAATAAACAAATAAATTATATATTAATTAATTAATTATTTATTTATTTATTAACTTTAAATGAAATAAAAAATGGCTACTCAAAAAATTGATTGGAATGACAAATTAATGAATACTTGGGATAAATCGTTCTTTTCTTCAAAAAACAATTACTGAGCAAGAAAAATATCTTTTCGATTTTTTTGAAAATGATTCATCTCTCACAGATAATGAAAAGAAATTTTTATTTAATAAATTACAAAAATACTATGATGCACTTAAAATTGGAAATAATTCAGTAGATGTAACAATTTTCAGAATTGGTATCAGTAAATATTTAGAAAATAATTTTGGAAATTGGACATCTGGAAATTATGAAATTGGCAAATTAATTCAAGAATGTCAACAAACAACTGTAAAACCTGATAGTGTAATTGAATGGATTAATCATGATCAATTTGAAAATGTCAAATTTCTAGCAAACGGAGGATGTGCTATTATCTATACAGCAAATTGGAGAGATCGATCCTATGATGAATGGAATTCTGAAAGACAAATATTGGAAAGATCTGGAGGACGAGTAATTGTTTTGAAAAGATTGAATAATTCAAATAGTAATAATGTACGTTGGTTTCAAGAAGTAAGTTAAATTATTATTGCATTTATTATATTCTGTTTAATATTTCTGAAATATTAATTACATAATTACATAATTACAAAAATTGATTAGATGGCATTAAGCTTCACACTCGATAATACTTCTATATTTCTTGTGTCATGTTACGGAATAACCAAAGGTCCAATCACCCAAGATTATATGTTAGTTTTAGATCATTATAGTAATGATTTAAAAAGAGAATCATTAATCACTTACATTATTACAAAAATATGATACTATTTATACTATAGCAATGGGTTTAAATAAAATTCATGAACAAAATATAATACATAGAGATTTGCACTCGGGAAATATTTTAAATAGTGTACAAAAAGGCTGTGATTTAGGATTGAGTGGACCAGTTGACAAACCATTAAATAGTATTGGGAATCTCCCATACGTTGCACCTGAACTTTTATGTGTGTAAAAGAAATTATACATCAAAATCAGATGTGTATAGTTTAGGTATTATAATGTGGGAAGTAATTACTTGTGAAACTCCCTTTAGCAACCATAAGATTAATTCTAATTCTGATTTTGCTCTTACAATAATTAATGGATATAGACCTGAAATTTATAAATATATTAAATATATTCCATATGAATATGCAACTTTAATGAAACAATCCTGAAAATAGACCTGATTCAGAAACAATTTTTTAAAAAAATAAAATCATTAATTTGGAGCAACAAGAATCAACTATTCACTCTAATAATTCATATAAAAGTAGCCAAAAAATCCAAACCAGTAAAGTATATTCGTTTAACATTTCATCTCAACAAGTAATATATTTTTAAATTTTATTTATTTATTTATTTTATTTTATATTTCATTAATTAATTTATTGATTTTATTTTTATTTTTATAGAAGAACAACTAGGTAAATTTACTTAATCTTATCTCTATTAAAGTAATTTTGTACATTTTATATTTAGCATTTGAAACTAAAAAATTTGAAATCCCGTTGGTCAATAATTCATTAAAGACATTTTTGATGATTTTTCTGATTTCTCTATTACAGAAAAAATAATTCTATAGAAATTTTTTTGTAAATATCATGAATCTTCGAAGAAAAATCGGTAGCATCTAGTTGATCATTAGTTACTCCATAGTTAATCACCACCAAGTGCATAGCCTCGTTTTGGCCAGCTAACCACTAAATACCTTTAATCGCACCACTAATCAAAAACTCCATTTAGATTAGAAAAAATAAAGAATCCTGTTATAATATTAAAAAATTAGTTGGATTTAAAATGAAATATAATGCCCTTTTTTCAACAAATATAAAAAATAACAATAACCCCGAACTTTTGTTTACAATGAGCAGGCCCTTAAATCACTCATTTCGATTAATTATAAACCAGTAAAATAAACTATTTAATTAAAATTTTTTCATTAAATAATGTAATTTGGCATCAGAATCTTTGCCAGTAAATTTGTTATTTAATTTTATTAATTAGCGACAGAAAATAAAAAAATAACAATGACAATAATTCAGAGTCAGAATTTTATTTTTAGTTTGCCATTGTATATTTTATAATTTAGAAATCCAAAATATTATTTGTATTAATAATAATCAATTTTTTACACTAAACAAGAAAAAAAATTCAAAAAAATAACTAAATAAAAAAGAAAATAATTCAAATTACGAATTACAAATCACAAATTATAATCAATTACTTGATTAATCATCCATGATCTAATGATTAGAATGTAGACGAAATAATTAATAATTATAATCATTAAAGACTAATTAATCAAGAATTATATTTACTTCGAATTTAATTTAATTAAATAATGATTTTTATTTATTTATTTGTGCTTTAAAAAAAATAACTGAACTTTCGACATTTAATAATGAATAGAACCTAACATTATATAAAATAATTTAATTGTTACTCTAAGCAATATTTAATGATCGCATTTATAACAATATGAAATAAAGTTACAATTCTTATCTAAAATTAATTAATTTAATTTAACAATTTCACTAATTAATTTGAACATTTTCTTGATCCCTAAGTTTATTAAGTTGCAATTTTAGTGAATCAATTAAATAAGGTCATATTTTAAAATTTCGCTAATTAAATGATGGTTTTTTTATAGAGTTGTAAATAAACATTTATTATTAAGAACTTTTTAAGAAACTCATTATTTAAATAAATTTCACTTTAATCTTGATTTTCTCCAACATTACATAATCGTTCGTGTAGTAGTGTGAAATGTGAAATGTATAAAGCTTAATTTTTAGATAATGTAATCACTAATATAATTTTCTACATCTGACACTTCAGGAGGTATGTATGGCAATAGTCCAAAACTCTTCTCTTTAGGATTCTTTTTTGTTTTCCGTGCTAACTTAAAATATTTCTAGGATGAAAGTCATGAAGAATTATATCCACCTAATTTATGAATATCGGTAAAATTAAATGCTCAAGTAATTTGAAATTATTATTTAATAATTTCTAAGATTTTCGTCTTATATATATTCTAATACGTACCACCACCATATATTTGTGAGCATCTAAATCTTTTGTAATGCCAGTAATCTTCTGTCCCCAAGTGAATTGCCATCTAAATAA
>PQFF01000572.1:93536-118367 GCA_003547095.1 Diversispora epigaea | reverse complement strand
ACGGTTTTATTATTATTATTATTATTTAGCTTCTACGATTCTTGCCTCCATTATTATTCTTAAATTTTTAAAAAAGATATTTTAGAAGGAATGTTAAAATTTTAATATTGTTAAATAAATTTTTTTTATCACATTTGTTTAAGTGTGACATGATTTGATTGGCTAAATTAAAATAAGAATTTTTTTTATTTTATTTTTCCGCGAAAATTTGCGGAAATTTGCGCAAGTTTTTCGAAAATTTTTTAAAGTGAAAATTTCCGTAAATTTTATGCAGAAATCTTCCGGAAATTTTCACTTCAAAAATTTTCGAAAAAATTACGCAAATTTCCGCAAATTTTCGCGAAAAATTGCGGAAATTTTTGAAGTGAAAATTTTCCGGAAATTTTCGTCCCTTAAAATTTCCTGATGATGAAGTTAAAGATAACATCAGAAAAATAACACCCCATTTATTAACAAAACCTTCATCATCACAACCTCCCGATCAAATCTCACAGATTGATTCAGAAACTGGTCCAGGTCTTCGAATCCAAGCTTATTACAAAGGTGGGTTTCTAGATTTAGATATAGAAGTGCCTTGGCCAGTTCCATTTCCCAATGACAAAGAACACCGTGCAATATGGCAAAATGGAATTCAGACTGCAAAGGATATGTTCAAAGTAGACGGAGCTGAATATGTTTTCTCGACCTGGTTTACAACAGCTAAAGAGATTAAATTGGCCAGTGTAATATTAGGAGCAAAAAATGAAGATGAACTTATACAAGCAGTATTTTTGGAATGCCTATATCATAATTATTCGGAAGAAGAAATCAATGAAAACATGGAAATAGCATTAGATGCATATAGGGCATCAGATAAAGGAAGTAAAGCCTGGTTAGAATATGTGGAACAGCAAATAGAATCAAAAAAATTTGAGGCTGGAATGACTGAAAAGCGGGCTCAAGAAATTTTAAATGCAATCGATAATGGCGAGTTCTTAATACGGGTAAAATTCATTCGAGCTGATGTAGAAATATCTCCAGAAGGAGAATATATAAAAAGAAGCTTTAAAATTAAAGACAAGTATGAGCCTATTCGTGAATCAAAAAGGGCTAGTGGTAAATATGTCCGGGGCGGTCCAAACGTCATACTCACAAAGAAAACAAAACCAGGCTTTTGGGTAGGAATAGATGAGAAATTTCTGGTTAGAGAAGTCAGTGGGCAATCTGAAGTAGGAAGACTTGACAGTAATGCAGTAGTATATGGACTGTATAGAATTCGAAAGCCAGATGTTAATTGACTAATGCCCATGAAAGATGGAGCACTTAATTGTGTAGCTCAACGAGTAGTAGAACATTTTGATCAAGCCAAGAGAGGGCACGGGCTCACAAATATTCGTCGTCAAAAAATTGATACATGGGAGAAAAAAATGCGAATTCCCGGTGCTCGAGTACAGGATGTAGCAGAATTAGAAAAAATTCTCAAACGGCCAATAACATTGCTCGATATTACTCACGGAAAAATCTTTAATAGTGGAAAATATCGATCAGGTAAGTATGAAGAAATAGAAATGGTGGTACATAATGGACATGCGTTCCCAAGAAACCAGCATTTTCCAAGAGACCGAATGGTCGAATATTATAAGAACGATACTTGGGAAGCTATTAACAGTGCTTTTCAAGGTCCTCAAGCAATCTGGCTTATGGGAGTAGGAGATGAGACCCAAAGAGTATCTCAATTTGTTCTAGAAGATGGTCGTACATTTAGAACATGGAAAAAGCATACAGAAATTATAGGAGCATGTAAGCAATTAGTTAGCGATGCAATAAATTGGCAGTATCAGGAAGGAGTAATCAGTAACGAAAAGAAATCGATTCTTTCAGAGTCTCTCAAAGTAGTTGACTTGGCTGAACAAGTATTTGGTGCAAATCATGTTGGAAGTCGACTTGCCAACGAAATCAATGAATGGTATCCAATATCTGAAAAAATAAATGAGGATATAAAACAAGCTTGTGTTGAGCATGGCCACGGCGGACGCTAGAATGCTCCTGATTACCATATCAGTGACGTTATATATATTGACATGAAAGAATGTTATCCGGCAAGTATGCGAGGTCAAGGAGAATGTACATCATGGTTCAATAGATTTGGACATCCAACGCATTATCTTGTTAAAGTAGCGGTAAATGATGAACTTCCACAGGAAGATATTACTGGGTTTGCACAGGTAAGGTCTTTTAAATTTGCGTCAAATATACATCCAGTAATTCCTGTCTGGTATGGAAAACATTTTGCATGTCGGAGTGGAGAAGGATGTGCAAAAAATAAAGGATGGGCTCTTATTGTACTTCTACGATATCTTCTCGAAGTTGGTATTCTAGAAAATTTAACTATTGGAGAAGCAATTATCTCTCTTACACAGCAAACCAAAGTATGGCTACCAGAAAATCGAGATATTAGTTGTGCAATTATAGGTAAGTTTACACAGGGTGGCAAAATTGATGAAAAGCGTCTTACTCATCGACTTGTAATGGATGAAGGTGAGCTTGATTTCTTGATCAAAGATTGTACAGATGCTGGAACTTTTGCAGGTAGGGAGAAATGTTCACTCGGATTTATACTTACATATTATGAGGGCCATCAACCTCAGTACACACATTTGCGAGCCTCAATGTTAGCTTATGCTCATATAAACTTGTTGGAAATATTACGGAGATTTCAACCAAATGAAGTAGTAAGGATTGTTACAGATTCTATATATGTACGAAAAGAGGCTTTATATAAGATCGAAAATATACCGGCATTTTTCAAGCAAGTTGAGGTAAAGTCAGATGATGCAGAGCATCGAATCTCTGATTCCTCAATTTTATGTTCACACTATCCTTCTTGTGCAATGTATAGCGATCCAGAGGAATTTCTTATTCCAAAATCGGAATATACAAAATGGATTAAAGAGTTCCAAAAAACCAAAACGCCTCTAGTAAAATATAATTGTAAAAAGCATAACCCATTTGTTTGCAGATTTTGCTTTGGGGAATAGTTTTATAAATTGGATTCTTGTCAGAAGCAGTTAAATTGGCCAGAAGAGCAAGAAGTTCGAGAAATTCAACCTGGTCAATGGCGCGATAAGGGTGAAAAAATATATGGACCAGTTGCTGATATTGTATGCTGGCCAAAGAATAGGCATTGGGAATTAATCAAAAATATTTCTGATAGTATAGCACCCTCAATTCACGACCCAATTACAAGATGCCAAAAATTCTATCTCAATGGAGGGGGAGGGTCTGGCAAAACAACACGTGCAATTCGGATCTTTAAAAATATAAATATGGTTGTCTTTACACATACAAATGCATTAGCCAAAGATTTTCGAGAAAACTGTGATGTAAAAGCTCAAACATGGCATAGCTTCTTTCGATGGAATGGTGTAGGGAATTGGACACCCGAACGTATGAGAGAAAAGAAATTTCCACGAGTCATTATCTGGGATGAGGTATGTACAGTACCTAAACATATTCTCGAAATATTTATTAACTATTTGCTGGAACATAAATGTCAGGTAATCTGTTGTGGAGATGATGCCCAGCCTCCACCATTCTTTGGAGAAATGCCCCATAACTGGTTGAAAAAAAATGCTAATTATTATGAGGAAGTTATAACTGATTATCGAGCTAAATGTCCTAAGTTACATGAACTCAAAAAGAGAATGCGTCGTAAAAATAATCGAGTGCAATCTGAATTATTTCGTGGAGCAATTCCAGTTATAGAAAAATGGAATTATTTTGAAGCTGAATGGACACCATCAGATCGAATTCTATCAGCACATCGACTTTCTCGAAAACTCGCATCGCAAATATGTCTCAAACTTCATTATATAAAATACCCTAATATACCAATTCCTTTAATCTATAGGCCAAGAGATGGACGTAAACAAAACTGCCTTATCCAAATTCCCGGTTCATCTGATAAACGAGAACTAGTAAAAAATGATATAGTATATTTATCATTAAATTCGCTTTCTAAAAAGTTTATAGAAGACATGTCAGGAGAAGAAAAAATACTTGACTGGGATTTGGGATATGCCATGACTGTACATATTAGTCAAGGAATGACACTCAAGGCTCCACAACGTGTTTGGGTTATTGATGAACATTTGGCATGGGATAATTTAGTTTATCTCGCAGTTGGTCGTGTAGAATATTTGAGCTAACTTATTCGGATAGAAGGTCCCCCGTTACCTCCCGAAATAGTAGAAGCAAGAAATAAAAAAGCAATCGAGCAATCCTTAAGACCATTCATTTCTGGAAAACTTGTAGGGTATATGAATCAAGATAAGAAAAAAGATCGTGAATTCAATCTATCTATTGATTATATCCTCAAGTTAAAAGATTTGCAAGAAAATAAATGTGAATTATGTCTTAATGAAATGTTGTGGGAATGGGATGTATCAATAGATTCAGATCAATGGACAGTTGATCGGATTAATAATGATTTAGGACATATAGAAGGAAATGTACATCTCACTTGTTTAGAATGTAACCGAAATCATCGAACCTAATTCATGGCAGTGAGTTAGATTTAATGATAATAATATTTACCTAATACAAAGATTTTTTTTTTTTCTAATATAATAAATATCTAATTCGAAGGTTTATAGATATGATTATAGATACTAGAGTCTGAATGAAAAGCTGATTAATCAATATCGACATCGAATAGACCATATGTTTCGAAATTTTTTTTATACAGGATATAAAATAATTCTATTAGCTTAATTAGCTTAAGAAACTCCTCATGTGGTACATGCTCTATTTTATTATTATGGACATAACTTACATCCTGCTCATGAAGTAAAATTTTTCTAGCAATAAATCCACCGAGATATAAAATCTCAAAATTATCGCCATACATTCCTTTTTCAACTAGCTTTTCTTTATATTCATCGATTTGTTTATTAATTTCGATATTACTAGAGGTTGACATGTTAAGTAATAATTGAGTAAATATATAAAATGAATAAAAATTCAATCTGTAATTAATTATCGAGATATAGTTCTATTTTTGTATAGCCCGTGGCTGCGAAGCAATAATAAAAATGACAGCATGAGATATGCTAACGGAATGTGGTCTAAATTTTATTAATCAGGTAGAAACATCAGAAGACTAGTTAAAGCTATCAAAACTTTATCCAGAAAAATATTTGAGACGCTATTTATTAATACCTGGTTATGATATTAAAAATAAAGAGCAGTGGAAAAACTTCATATTCCGTGTTAAAAATAATTTATACATGAGAAAACAAATAGCATATAATCCAGAATTTAGAGAATTTAAAAAACAATTAGCAGAAACTGCAATAATAGAAGCAAAAAAAGTATTTCAAAATTATCAGATATAATTTTATTTTCCTAATGTAGGAAAGCAAGTCTGCTTACGCATCTGCCATATTTATTTTTTCGGTTAGCTCTATGGCTCGTAGAGGTGCCCTTTGGGCCTGATTATCTATTAAATAAAAAGTCTAAGTTAAAAAAAAAATCCACATGTTTGATATATACAATATAATGACAGACTATAGCCAACATTTCCTTGAACAATCCCTAAAGGATCATAATGTGTTAAGAAAATATATATCTCCAAAAAATTCATACAGGCGATGTATTAAATGCCGACGTACGTATAGATTTTCAGTTGATACTCAATTAAGATATCATCAATATTGTTATCCGTGTTCCAGAAAACAAGCGGTATTAACTATTCAGCGGATATTTCGTTCATGGCATCGAAGACGAATAGATTCAGCCAAAATCGTCCAAAACGCAGTAATTAAGTGGCTTTATCGACCCGATGGACCATTTATGAAGCAAGCCAAAGATCGATATTACCAACGGGCTGAACTGGATAGGTGATATAATAAGCCTCGAGAGAGCGATGACATGTGACTATTTTTTCGTTTAATAAATTATATTTACCTAATATAGGAAAACAAGTCGGCCTACCTATCTGCCATATTTAATTTTTTCGTCTAGCTTAGAGAATTGTACGTCCAAATTTGAGACAGACTCTTCTGATCTTGAGAATGTATAATTATTTACCGAGTTATTAGTTTTTTTTTCGTGGTAATATACATTATTAAATACACTTAATATGTTCGTTGATATACTCGTTAAAGAAAAAACCCCAGTTAAAGCGTTAATTGATACATCTTCGAAATTTAATACCATTAGTAAGAGGTTGTTCGATAAACTTAAATCAAATCATGGAATACTCCCTAGCTGTGGTCCTGCTGAATGTCTCTATGGAGACGTAATAGGTGAGATAAATTGCTTAGATTTACAGTTTCGCTATAAAGGAAAATGGCAAAGTTTAGATTATACCGATGCAATATACTTCAAAATTTGCAAGAATCCAACATTTGATTTGGTATTGGGTCGAGGGTGGTTGTGGGTACATGAAGTTAAGATGAACTTTAAATTATCTTCTAAAGGAAGCTGTGGTCCTCATGCTAAAATTGAGATAGATGGTATGAGTATCCCATTAATCGATAAAGATTTTAACAAAGCCAGCTCCACTAAAAATAACTTATCTAAATCAACGGAATCTAAACCTGGTCTAGTTCAAGAGGAGGTTATGAATATAATTAACAAAATTCTCTTAAATATCGAAGATAGACTCGAAGAGTCATTGTTTTGCAATAATAAACAACGAATATTTCACAATATAGCTCCCGCATCTCCCGCACCTCCAACACCTAGAAGATTAAATGATGATGTACCCAAAAATAGCAGAGCTAGCAAGAATAAGAAATAGGCTCAAAGAGCCATTGCTCTGCAATAGATTTAGGCGATGGGTGTGGAAAGCTTTCAATAAAAACGCACCTCAATAATATTTGGAACTCGGTTTATTCTATAGAAAATGATATAGAGTATGGAGTTTTTGAAAAACTTCGTATTATTGAGTATGAACTAAGTTGTATAAATAAAGGAAAGTTACCATGGATAAAATCTGAGACAGAGACTAGTTCACCCAGTTCCGATTCAGAACCCACGGACTCAGGCCGATATAAACTCCAAAAGGATCGCATGCATAATACAAAGAAAAAGGTTGTCTCTCCTATCCGAAAACATCGTAAAAATAACTTGTCTAAATCAACGGAATCTAAACCTGGTCCAACTCTAGAGGAGGTTATGGATACAATCAACAAATCTCTCTCAGATGTCAAAGATAATAAGCACCGAAAGAGACAACATGGGATATTTGAATCGAAAAAAGCAGTAAGTATATAGGTAATATGGCTAAGTCTCGAAACAATATGCATAAAACAATGGGTAAGTTCACTGATAGTCCATCCCAGTATATGAATCTGCTTAATCCTCATAAATATGAACACACATATAATCCAGGGAATAACTTTGTGATAGTCGGAAATAAAAGTAAGGGAAGTATAGTAGGTGTATTTGATTATACTGAACTATATGTATACTTGGAAATGCATCACCCGTCGCTTCTGGCATAATTTCGTTTTGTAGTAAGACATTTTAACTGCTGGGGTAATCAGATTTTTTACGTATGACGTTGCACGTTCTTGTTACCCGTGATCGAAGCATGTGTTTGAGATAACGTGAGATGCGGGACTTTATTTCGGATAAATTAATCGTGGCAGAATAAAAGCTTTACAGGTTAGATCCACATGTTTTCCGTGTGACCTAATTTCTCACCATTGGTATTTTTTATCAATTTTCATGTCATGAATTTCACTAAGAATGAAGCAATTTACCTATCTTTGCGCCGTTCGGACGTAATGCCAATTCGAGTTGGGATAAATAATTTTGGGTGGTATATGAGCGGATATATAGGATGATATGAGTGAGAAAAGGTGGGTGTTTTCAGAAACTTATATGAGTTATGTCTACCAATATCTCATGCCTCGAAACTTTTGCATTAAATATTCTTAAAGATTCATCTCCGGAAAAAATTGCAAGTGGTATTAATATTCCCGAAGTAGACTCATGCTCGTTATGCAATCAAGAGCTTTTTTTGTTCGAAATAAAAAAGCCATTCACTATACTCGCCTGTGGACATATATATCATCGTGATTGTATCGAAACTTCTATCAAGAAACGTTCAATATGCCCAAAGCCCGATTGCAAGAAGAAGGTAGAATCTACGGTTGACAGCATGCCTGGAAGTCAGAATATTAATGATCTTATGGATATATCCCCTACACTATTTAACGACCCTCAACTATATGAGAGTAGCCCACAGAAAAAACGTGCCAGTGAATCCGTATCGGTAAGAGAAACCACGACTAAAAAGATTAAAAAGGCCGATGGAAGGAAGGACAAAGATTATCCCATGTTGAAAAAGCTTATTGAGGAATTGAAATCGTCTAATTCTTCAAGTAGTACCGCATCTCAAACCGAGTATATAACGAGACCAGGTAATTTTACTGATTTATACGATGCAATTATTAAGGCCGAGGAGCGAATTGGAAGTACAAATCAAGAAGTTATTAGAGCATATTTTTTGTTTAGAAAGAAGCTTGAAGAGAAGTTGGCAGAATATATAAAAACTAATAAAGAGCGTAAAGCTCAGAGATTGCTTACCAAAGAAGTGTCAGCGCAACTACCATCTGATCTATCGAAGAATGCAGTAGAAAAAAGAATAGAAAGGGCGAGAAAAATTTATGATCTGTTTACTACGATTGGTGAGGATAAAATAGAAAGGGTTAAGTCGTATTCAGCATTGCGAATCTCTAAGTTAAGCTGGGACGAGATTGATGCTATAGTAGAGAAATTCGAGGAAGTATAGCTTCGAGTTTCCAACTCATCCTGGTTACTGCGTCACAGGCACGTGATTTTCACTGACCGATCGGTNGTAATTTTACTGATTTATACGATGCAATTATTAAGGCCGAGGAGCGAATTGGAAGTACAAATCAAGAAGTTATTAGAGCATATTTTTTGTTTAGAAAGAAGCTTGAAGAGAAGTTGGCAGAATATATAAAAACTAATAAAGAGCGTAAAGCTCAGAGATTGCTTACCAAAGAAGTGTCAGCGCAACTACCATCTGATCTATCGAAGAATGCAGTAGAAAAAAGAATAGAAAGGACGAGAAAAATTTATGATCTGTTTACTACGATTGGTGAGGATAAAATAGAAAGGGTTAAGTCGTATTCAGCATTGCGAATCTCTAAGTTAAGCTGGGACGAGATTGATGCTATAGTAGAGAAATTCGAGGAAGTATAGCTTCGAGTTTCCAACTCATCCTGGTTACTGCGTCACAGGCACGTGATTTTCACTGACCGATCGGTCAACGAAAACGTAAAAGTATTAATCTTTCTATCTTTTATTTATATACTGTATAATAACGAATTAATAAAGTATCCATTTATATTGGCTGGCAAAATTAAATTTTACTTGTAATGATGCTAATTTACCCGAATTCTGGTTTATTCTTATTATAAAATGAAATGTAAATCATAATGGTAATAGATGACTTTAACTATGTATAACGATTAAAACTTTCCTTGATCGGAACGAAAGAGCAATAAAGATATACAAACTATTTCTCAAATAAAATTAAACGGATTCAATCTTAAGGCAATACAATTTTGAAATTAATTTTGTAAACTCACATGTAATTACAAATGATTTTATTGATGAATAAAATTAGCCCAAATTTGGGTTTTATTTTTATTGCGATTATTACTTAAATACAAAGTTCATCAGATGCTTCATTCTTTCAAGAATTTATATAATTTCCACTTAATAAATATTTAACCAACGAATATTATAAATAGCATATTAATTTAAAGGTTGATTTTGTTTTGGTTTCACTTTTGTTGACGCATTAAAATCATCTGTTGAACTTCGTATAAGTCGATTCTAAAAATAGCATTCATCAATGCTGGAGGAGGAGGAGGCAGTGGTGCGTATCCAATTGCAGGAATTACAGGATCGTAAAATACGTCGCTAACGGGGATCGCGATTATATAGTTAGGATCGTTCGGGCCATTACAACCAGTAGCGCCAGTAGGGGTTCCATCTTTATTCACGGTGCCAAATCTCCACTGTCATAAAAAATTTGACTTTTGAGCATCACAAGTAGTAAAGTAGAAAAAAATTTCTCAACAGTAAAACTTACTGTCTGCTTTTGAACTCCTTGTCGCCAAAGTGTGGCCTAATATTTAAAAGTTAAATACGTCCATAAAATTATATAAAAATAAACAATAAGACGAACCTTTATTGATCGGTCTCTTGCTCCTTGTGGGTTATTGCGTGAGTCACATATTTGGTAGATTTTGATGCCGAGTATAGATCGCACGTAAGATTGTCGTTTCCATCGCCTGCATTTGTCTTTTAAGTCAGAGGAAGTTTGAGATACAGCTACTTCGCAAATAATTCTTGCATGAGGGTTTCCCTATATCAACCGCATTAGTATCAAATTTTTCTATAAGCTATAAATTATATATTTCAAATTAAAAGTACCCTTATATCACTAGGTGGTGGTCCAGGATGTAGGACAGGAGGTGCTGGAACGAAGTTTGGATGTGGATAGACAGCAAGATCTGGAGAAATTCTAGCTCCATCTCTAGCTGGTGAGTGATGTACTATGAAAGACCATGAAAAATATTAGAAAACAATAAGTAGGAAATCAAACAACTGGAAGAAATTCTCTTACATGGAGTGTAAGTAGCGGGAGGGCTGTGAGCACGAAAGTAATAACTCAGCGTCTCAACAACAGCTGCGTGCTCGGGTGAGCTCATTTCGACTATATTTACGGTGCCGTTTTTGTATTCAAATTTGTATACACTTGACTCTTGATTTTCAATGAAAGAGTTATAATCATGCACAGAAACGCCTGAGGCAAGCGGATAAGGGAGACTGCAATTCGTACAAGTTAGCACTGAACGAATTGAATAAAACTAGCACGATGTCTACCCACCTGGTTTCGTTTAACGGATTTTTTGGTAAATGAATCCTCTCTAATGCCTTAAGAACCTTATGTAAATTAGGTTTACCCATTTTTATCATTTTTGTTCTTCAACGAGATAATTGAAGGAAGAAAATGTAATTTACTAGTTTCCTGATTTTTTTGTGCAAGAGACTTTATTACTTTTTAGGTAAAAAATATTTATCCACATGCTCACTAGTCCGAAAAAAAGGTTGAATCAGGTATTTGACGAAATTAGGGTAGCCTTTTCGGATATCACTAACTAAAACTCAAAGATCCAGATAATTTACAACCTGTTCGCGAAATAGGAGGTGGAAAAAACCTAAAAGAATAAAATCCTACAGGACAGGTGCAATTGCTATCTTTTAGATTCAATAACGCAAAAATAAATACTTGATTTACATGATAAAATCCGGGATTACATAACATTTGCGTAATTATCGGAAAAATGATACAGACGCATACTTATTAGTGATTTAGATATTAAGTTTTATGAAAAAGTTTAGAAGCTTGATTAACGAAACTTTTAATTTTTTGTATTCTTTCGGGGATAACCATTTCTGGTTTTTCATCATACCATATCTCAAGTAAGAAAATTCCGTTATCTTGACATATGCATCTTTTTAGCCGATCACTTTGTCAAGAAAAATTTCAGTCATATATACATTACACGGAAATTACTAGTGCGTGTCTTTTTGTCCAGCTCTGCTGATTCCGTGATCGTACCCTGATCGCTCATATAATTTAGCGGTCTTAACCGTGATCGTACCCCGATGCAATTAACCAGTGAATAAAAATAAACACGTGATTTTGCCAAGAAAATTATTTCGGAAAAATTACCATTATACGGTACACGAAAAAATAACACATGATACTTTGTATGTTCCTCTAACCGAAAATCTTTATTGATAAATATACAAGATAAATATACAAGATAAAAATACATAATAAAAATCTATCTAATTAGGAATTAGGAGGAGGGGATGTTACTGTTGAACTATCTAAATTTCTATTTGACCTACGATCATGTGCACAGCGTAACAGAGACATATTAACTATTAATGTATTGCGGAATAATAATAAAGTATATATAAAATCGGCTAAAATGGAAGGATCGTTAGAATATCGAATAGGGATTTCTGTTTCATGTAATTTGTAATATCGGTGAACTTCAAGCTCGTCTCTAATAAGGACATTCAAACCAATCTACATCCAGCTACTTGGATCCCAATTATACCAAATTGTTCTTTTTTCAACCTACAACTTTTTTGCGCCCAGTATAATCCATCGTTGCATTCACGCCATAATTTTATATCGTCATCTTCTTCTTTTTGTTTCGTACAGATAATCCTGGAACATTCTGCATACATTAATTCGTAATATTTATCGTCTTCTTTACTTATAAACATGATATCAGGTCGTCTTCCTACTCTCCTATCTCCTCTTCTATCAGCACTTGCTATACTCTGCCGTTCAAACCTAAAAATATGTGTCAAAGTCACTAACTTCGTTATAAATTAACAATATGTTTCTCTGGAAGATGATATATTATTCTTACTATAACTTACGTGGTAATAAATGCTGACTCTCCAAAATGATTANTTGGATGTGGATAGACAGCAAGATCTGGAGAAATTCTAGCTCCATCTCTAGCTGGTGAGTGATGTACTATGAAAGACCATGAAAAATATTAGAAAACAATAAGTAGGAAATCAAACAACTGGAAGAAATTCTCTTACATGGAGTGTAAGTAGCGGGAGGGCTGTGAGCACGAAAGTAATAACTCAGCGTCTCAACAACAGCTGCGTGCTCGGGTGAGCTCATTTCGACTATATTTACGGTGCCGTTTTTGTATTCAAATTTGTATACACTTGACTCTTGATTTTCAATGAAAGAGTTATAATCATGCACAGAAACGCCTGAGGCAAGCGGATAAGGGAGACTGCAATTCGTACAAGTTAGCACTGAACGAATTGAATAAAACTAGCACGATGTCTACCCACCTGGTTTCGTTTAACGGATTTTTTGGTAAATGAATCCTCTCTAATGCCTTAAGAACCTTATGTAAATTAGGTTTACCCATTTTTATCATTTTTGTTCTTCAACGAGATAATTGAAGGAAGAAAATGTAATTTACTAGTTTCCTGATTTTTTTGTGCAAGAGACTTTATTACTTTTTAGGTAAAAAATATTTATCCACATGCTCACTAGTCCGAAAAAAAGGTTGAATCAGGTATTTGACGAAATTAGGGTAGCCTTTTCGGATATCACTAACTAAAACTCAAAGATCCAGATAATTTACAACCTGTTCGCGAAATAGGAGGTGGAAAAAACCTAAAAGAATAAAATCCTACAGGACAGGTGCAATTGCTATCTTTTAGATTCAATAACGCAAAAATAAATACTTGATTTACATGATAAAATCCGGGATTACATAACATTTGCGTAATTATCGGAAAAATGATACAGACGCATACTTATTAGTGATTTAGATATTAAGTTTTATGAAAAAGTTTAGAAGCTTGATTAACGAAACTTTTAATTTTTTGTATTCTTTCGGGGATAACCATTTCTGGTTTTTCATCATACCATATCTCAAGTAAGAAAATTCCGTTATCTTGACATATGCATCTTTTTAGCCGATCACTTTGTCAAGAAAAATTTCAGTCATATATACATTACACGGAAATTACTAGTGCGTGTCTTTTTGTCCAGCTCTGCTGATTCCGTGATCGTACCCTGATCGCTCATATAATTTAGCGGTCTTAACCGTGATCGTACCCCGATGCAATTAACCAGTGAATAAAAATAAACACGTGATTTTGCCAAGAAAATTATTTCGGAAAAATTACCATTATACGGTACACGAAAAAAATAACACATTCTTCGAATTGTCTAAAGACTTGTACGTTCCTCTAACCAAAAATCTTTATTAATAGCGGAGCTAGTGTCAAAGACACATAAATATACGATAAAAAATACATATAAAATTACAGGACTCCATGAAAAAAATTCGTTTCAAGAAAAATTTCCGGGACTTAATTCCAATTGTTCGGTCTCGGAAAATTATTTCGGAAAAATTACCATTATACGGTACACGAAAAAATAACACATGATACTTTGTATGTTCCTCTAACCGAAAATCTTTATTGATAAATATACAAGATAAATATACAAGATAAAAATACATAATAAAAATCTATCTAATTAGGAATTAGGAGGAGGGGATGTTACTGTTGAACTATCTAAATTTCTATTTGACCTACGATCATGTGCACAGCGTAACAGAGACATATTAACTATTAATGTATTGCGGAATAATAATAAAGTATATATAAAATCGGCTAAAATGGAAGGATCGTTAGAATATCGAATAGGGATTTCTGTTTCATGTAATTTGTAATATCGGTGAACTTCAAGCTCGTCTCTAATAAGGACATTCAAACCAATCTACATCCAGCTACTTGGATCCCAATTATACCAAATTGTTCTTTTTTCAACCTACAACTTTTTTGCGCCCAGTATAATCCATCGTTGCATTCANTAATTCCAATTGTTCGGTCTCGGAAAATTATTTCGGAAAAATTACCATTATACGGTACACGAAAAAATAACACATGATACTTTGTATGTTCCTCTAACCGAAAATCTTTATTGATAAATATACAAGATAAATATACAAGATAAAAATACATAATAAAAATCTATCTAATTAGGAATTAGGAGGAGGGGATGTTACTGTTGAACTATCTAAATTTCTATTTGACCTACGATCATGTGCACAGCGTAACAGAGACATATTAACTATTAATGTATTGCGGAATAATAATAAAGTATATATAAAATCGGCTAAAATGGAAGGATCGTTAGAATATCGAATAGGGATTTCTGTTTCATGTAATTTGTAATATCGGTGAACTTCAAGCTCGTCTCTAATAAGGACATTCAAACCAATCTACATCCAGCTACTTGGATCCCAATTATACCAAATTGTTCTTTTTTCAACCTACAACTTTTTTGCGCCCAGTATAATCCATCGTTGCATTCACGCCATAATTTTATATCGTCATCTTCTTCTTTTTGTTTCGTACAGATAATCCTGGAACATTCTGCATACATTAATTCGTAATATTTATCGTCTTCTTTACTTATAAACATGATATCAGGTCGTCTTCCTACTCTCCTATCTCCTCTTCTATCAGCACTTGCTATACTCTGCCGTTCAAACCTAAAAATATGTGTCAAAGTCACTAACTTCGTTATAAATTAACAATATGTTTCTCTGGAAGATGATATATTATTCTTACTATAACTTACGTGGTAATAAATGCTGACTCTCCAAAATGATTATTAGATAAGCAGGCATTGATTAATGGCACAATTATATTATTTACATATGTACCTTCATTCATTGTAGCAACGAATTCAGAACAAAAAGCCGGATTGCGCCAAACAGACTTCAAGGTTTTCAAAATTTTTAACGTGATTTCTTCAAGTTTATCTTCACTCTCTTTCCACTCATTTGTATGTGATAACTCATATGGTAAACTTGATAAATTCTCAGATAAAAAATTCGATACAAACCTATTACACATATCTTCGACTCTTGATATAGAAGCAGGTTTCATCAATCTTACAGGTTTCTAATATATGGAGCATAGTGTTTCCAACATATATAAGCAAATATTAGTTTTCTGATTCTGCTAAGGCACTATGTGCCAATTAAGTCTGATAAATATATACCATAAATGCCTTTTTTAAATTTCCTGGCAATCCCTGAACAAGATTCGAATTATCTCTAATAATTTGGTTAGCTAGAGGATCCTTCCAAGTTAATTCTTGAACCGAAATTTCGTTTACACCGGAATATAAATGTTGATAAAGAGGCGTAGATTCCTTTCTAAGTTTATTTTTCAACTTATTTGTATTATTCTCGATTTGATCTGAACCCAAAGGTGCTTCTTTATCTGTCTTGATTGCTCCCATGTCATACAAATTATTAACCCCTTCAAAGGCATTATTAAACTAATAAAATAAATAGTACGTTAGATTTCAGGAATATAAAAATTTTCATCATTAAAATAACGCAAAATTATTAGTGCATATGCAAAGTTTATATCTTTGTGTGGCCATCACATGGATAAAACTCTGTGTGGTATTATAAATCAACATAATAACTTATGTTTTAAACATCTCCTCAACGAGGCAATAGATTTTTCTCATAGCAGGTTAGTAGAATGCTATATCCTGCGTAACAGACTATAGTTTAAACATTCCTCCACTATAAGCAAGTGTCTATCGGCAAGCGAGCTAAATGAAATGAGTGTACATAAGCAATAGCCAGATATGATAATACCCTTATTCCATAAGAAATAATTTGACTATTTATTCGGCATTCGTTTTTTGAATGGATCACACAATATCATCATATAATATAGTATCAAAATAAAGTTTTATATAAATCTAACCTGTGGTAAAATTCGAAAAATTCTCAATTGACGCTCTGAACCATTCATAAATACATTACTAGCCGAATCTACAGCTCGTTCCACGATTGATTTTAATTCACTTTGTGTAATCCAACGATCTTCTTGCATCCCGAGATAAATAATAGATATAGCGTTTATTTTCTTGTCTTCAGCAGTCATCAAAAAATCGTAAATCTTGTTATATAATTCGGTAGACATTTTACGTATTAATTTGTGATAAGAAAGATATTAGCTTTGTTGGGTAATAAAGACGCAAATAAAGCTTTCAACAACATCGTTATACTCTCCTTTTAACGCGTCTCATTATTTCCTTTTTAGTATCTCGACCCATGGATTAAGGCATATGCACGAGAACAAAGAATATGTATATGTTTCATGATGAGTTATTTGGATATAGGTAAAGAAGTTCACGATACTTTCCTTTTATCGCTTTTTGTTATATTCTTTCATAACGCACCGAAAAATAGATTAGGAAAAAAGGTAGCGTATGCATAAGAACAAAGAATATGTATATATCTCGAGTCGATTATTCAAACTAGGTTATCGATATCCCTATTTGTAAAAAGTACAACATAGTGCTTTAGTTCTGCGATAAATACATCAGTAATTTTTATATAACGTTCTATAACGTTATATGAACGGAACGTTCGTATTACGTTCTAGAACGACACCTACGTACTAGAACATAACGTTCTAGTACGCTATAAATACGTGCTGTTCGTACTACGTTTATGAACGGTGTATATATAACGTTATATATCGCCGTTTTATAACGTATTACGAACGTTTCGTATTAATAACGTTGTATATCGGCGTTCGTATATCGTTAGTCAGAAGCGTTTAATAACGTTAAAAGTACGAAATGTTCATTTTACACTATAAAACGGCGATATATAATAATATTTAAACATCATTTAATAGCGTTTAGCGTTAAATAACGTTTTTTATATTTAATTTATTTTTATTTTTTCAAAATATTACATTTTTTTTGAATTTAAAATTTGATTTTCAATCTTTATTATTTTCTTTTATTAATTATTATATTACATTTATTATAATTATATATTATTTTATTACATGTATAATAAAGAAATATATTAATAAATATTAATTCGTTACAAATTTTTTTAAAATATTAAAGTAATAAACATACTTAATTTTTTTATTCTATTTCACTTTCATCGTCCNAAAATAGATTAGGAAAAAAGGTAGCGTATGCATAAGAACAAAGAATATGTATATATCTCGAGTCGATTATTCAAACTAGGTTATCGATATCCCTATTTGTAAAAAGTACAACATAGTGCTTTAGTTCTGCGATAAATACATCAGTAATTTTTATATAACGTTCTATAACGTTATATGAACGGAACGTTCGTATTACGTTCTAGAACGACACCTACGTACTAGAACATAACGTTCTAGTACGCTATAAATACGTGCTGTTCGTACTACGTTTATGAACGGTGTATATATAACGTTATATATCGCCGTTTTATAACGTATTACGAACGTTTCGTATTAATAACGTTGTATATCGGCGTTCGTATATCGTTAGTCAGAAGCGTTTAATAACGTTAAAAGTACGAAATGTTCATTTTACACTATAAAACGGCGATATATAATAATATTTAAACATCATTTAATAGCGTTTAGCGTTAAATAACGTTTTTTATATTTAATTTATTTTTATTTTTTCAAAATATTACATTTTTTTTGAATTTAAAATTTGATTTTCAATCTTTATTATTTTCTTTTATTAATTATTATATTACATTTATTATAATTATATATTATTTTATTACATGTATAATAAAGAAATATATTAATAAATATTAATTCGTTACAAATTTTTTTAAAATATTAAAGTAATAAACATACTTAATTTTTTTATTCTATTTCACTTTCATCGTCCATTTGAAATAAATTTATATCATTTTCTTCATTAGAGTCAATATAAATTACGCCAACATCTTCGTTGTCTTCATTCGTATTGTCATTGTTATCCTTTTCTGATTCTGAGAATGATTCCGAGGATGATAATGAAATATAAATATTTCCATTTTCGATTTTATCCTAAATTATAACAATATTTAACACTTTTTTTTTTTATTTTTTCTGGAGTCTTCAATAAATTAATAATATTTAAATTAAACTTACTATATTTTTTCTTATTTTTGATTTCATTATTTCGTCTTTTACTTTTATACCTCCATTATCAGGATTAAGAATTATTTCAATTACTCCTACGGCGAACGCGAGGAGAGGTTTTCCTACCTTATCAGGATTTGGAAATGCTTTCTGCAATATTTTATTACACCATGTTGATGTTTCTTCGTCGTTGTCATTATTTATTTTTTTATATAATTTTTCAAATGCTTTTCTAACTTCTTTTTTTTCCTTCCAATCCATTATATCTTTTTGCGTAGCGTTGTTATTAATATTTGGTAGCGAATCTTCACCAAAGGTAGAAAATATTGCCGATTTNTTATTCTATTTCACTTTCATCGTCCATTTGAAATAAATTTATATCATTTTCTTCATTAGAGTCAATATAAATTACGCCAACATCTTCGTTGTCTTCATTCGTATTGTCATTGTTATCCTTTTCTGATTCTGAGAATGATTCCGAGGATGATAATGAAATATAAATATTTCCATTTTCGATTTTATCCTAAATTATAACAATATTTAACACTTTTTTTTTTTATTTTTTCTGGAGTCTTCAATAAATTAATAATATTTAAATTAAACTTACTATATTTTTTCTTATTTTTGATTTCATTATTTCGTCTTTTACTTTTATACCTCCATTATCAGGATCAAGAATTATTTCAATTACTCCTACGGCGAACGCGAGGAGAGGTTTTCCTACCTTATCAGGATTTGGAAATGCTTTCTGCAATATTTTATTACACCATGTTGATGTTTCTTCGTCGTTGTCATTATTTATTTTTTTATGTAATTTTTCAAATGCTTTTCTAACTTCTTTTTTTTCCTTCCAATCCATTATATCTTTTTGCGTAGCGTTGTTATTAATATTTGGTAGCGAATCTTCACCAAAGGTAGAAAATATTGCCGATTTAATTTTGGCAACCATATTACCTCTCATTGATCGAAGTTTCAATAGCATCTATATTATAAAACGTTATCTAANCATTTTTTCTCTGAACATTTTGCAAGAAATTCGGGATCGTTTGAATTTAAGTAGTTCTTTGTTTCTTCTTTTAGTTTTTCAATATCCGGATACATATCTGTTTCAATAAAAGGTTTCGATACAGTTTGGGCTATTTTCTGTAAAAATATTTAAAATTAATTTTTATTTATATACATAAAGAAAAATAAAGTATAACATTATTCTTACATTTAAATATGATTCTTCCACTTCCTTATTTTTTTCTTTGGAATTATCTACACTTTTGTATATTTCAGAGATTTCTTTTTTTATTCCAGTAATGTCTTTTTTTATTTCCAATAGTGTATTCATTATTTTTTGATTTGTTTTTTCATCTAAATTAAAGAAATTCAACATTAATTATATTATAATATATTTAATTATCTTTTAAACTGATATATAACGTTTATTACCTTCAAATTTATTGGTTTTCTTTTTTTTGTTTGCTTCAACATCCAATGAAAATGATTCTTGGAATCTTCTTGTGGGAATTAGAGAAGATGCGGATTGAGTTGATGCAGTAGGAGTTAATGCGGTAAGAGTTGAAGCGGAACAAGTTGATTTTGTTGAGGTTGAGTTTGATTTCAATTTTGAAGTTGAAGTTGATTTTGTTGTTGCTATGGATCTTGATGCTGATTTTGATAAGAGAGCAGATACCGAAGCAGATTTTGTAGTTGAAACTGGCGTTAATGATGATGTCACCGTTGCTTCTGGTGCTTCTTCATTGTCATTGTTATTGTTTTTTTTGGGTTTTTTGTATTACATGGCTTTGTATAATATAGTAATAAAATATATTTTTATTTATTACATATTTCAATATATAACGAAATGTTTCGTTATATATATATTATTATAATTTCTCTTCTTTAAATAATATTTTGACATTATTTTATCTCAAATAATACTCTTTATATAGATTTATCTCTACTTCTTTAACAAATAAATTAAATATTTATATTTACCATTCTTTTTTCTCATGCGATATTTGTAGCAGGCTATCTTGACTCTTAAGTATAGTTAGTTGAAATTGAAAAAAAAATTTTGTTGAAAAGTAAAAAAAAAGGTATTTTCTGAAAAGGACTTTGTTAGGTTGACTTAAAAATATTAGAATATAACGTTAGTATTACGTTATATAACGTTTTTGTTCGAAAAGTTCAGTTGAAAATATTAATATATTGTTTATTATATTTAATATAAATAATGTAAATAAAGGATTTTTGTAATTACTTAGCATCATATTGTAAAGTGAAACAAAAAAAAATTAATTATTTGCGTGTATAATTTAAAAAAAAATTTCGAAACTTTCGTTCCGAAATTTTTCTCTTAAAGTTATCCCTTCATTTTTTGTGGTAAGTAAACAACAGCATGACAGAAGTTCATTTTTTTTGATTTTTTGATGATCATGTTACACAAATTTTTATATAATGGAGATATATGATTTTACGTTACTATATAGTGTTAAATTGATAGCCGAAACCTCTCGTCACGATACTTTAGTAAACCGTTTTTCGACTGCTTCTCTAACACAATTTACTATAGCATCTCTGGGCATCTCCGATTTACGCGAGATGCCTTAGAGCAATTTTAAAAGTCATATATAAGTATTTCTATTGTTATTTGTTTTTTTATTAAAAATTTACACATTTGTATATTAATACTATCTAGGGGATAGTTAATTTAATGGGGGACAACTTATGGTTACACATATATTTTGATCACCGCCAATTTTGAAGCCATATATAAATTACTAAGTAATAATATGAAAGTTCAATATTTCATGTAATTCACTTGTAATTTTAAGAGTATTTTGTGTTTAATCACGCGATAAAAATTATTTTCAGCTAATAATAAGATCCACGGCTACGTGTATATCTAATTTTTGTTTTTGTTTTGTTTCGCTATCTAGCAAAAAACTGGATCGGCTATTTTTAATATTTTTTAATTATAGAAAACTTTCGTTTGCTACTTGAAAATGGTAAAGAAACATACATAATTATTAAATTTTTTAAATAAAAATTAATTGTTTTTTTATTAAAAGTTTGAAAAAAGGTATATAAGTGAAAATAATATTGATTTGCCAACAACAAAACGACAAAAAAAGTTAGAACCACTACAAGAACTTGTACATATTAGACCAGATCTCAAAGGAAAAGAAATATATTTCTTTCCAACATTAGATAAATATTTTAAAGGTGTAATTGTATATGATAGAAAAGAAAAAAAAGCATATGTATATTGTACTAAAAGTGATCGTAAGTTTGAGACATTTTCTAAATGGATAAATAATTTAAAAAGTCAAAGATTATTCAAAGGGCATAGATCTGCAAATGCAACTATTTTTTTGGAACCTAACCCTACCCGTCCATCAATTGCATCTATTTTATGTGAAAAAAATTATATCCCATACTGGAAAACGGCATCATTAATAAATACTTCAGATATTCTTTTATCTATTAAAAAAAAAATATTACCTGGAGAAGAGTTTTCTGGAACTGTTATACAAGAAATAAGTGGAAGTTTGGAATTTAGATTTGTTACAAAAAAAGGACAAGAAAAAAAATTGTTAATTTATTCCAAAAGTGGTTTACACAGTTATGAAGTTTATATACTTAATCAAATTGTACATGAAAAATATCTTCCTTTTTCAATTAAAGCAATAAAAAGAACTCTTGATGAAATAACAAAAATAATTAGTTTTGTTTTTTGTGTTGAAATCTGTTGTGGACAAAGTACCAATGGTATTTTATTTTTTTATTTTATTTTATTTTATTCATTTATATATTTTAAATTAATAGAATTATAATTTAAAGGCTTTCAAGATGTAACTCAAATTCGTGGAAATCATCTTATTAAAAGTAATAAAAATCATTTTCCGTTTGCTTTAATTGAAAAAAGTGAACAACTTAATGAAATATATAGACATATAGATTGCACTATTGTAGTAAAAGAAAATAATATTTGTGAAAATTGTTCTAAATTAAAAAAAACTTTACAACAAATTCAGCAGAGAAATTTAATTGGAAATCCTACAAAAATAATATATGCATCTAAAGATGTTCTTATAAAAAAAATTACTTTACAACGAAAAATTATTAAAGATCAACATAAAAAAATTATTAATTTAAAAGATTATTTACAAAAAAAAATTGAAAATGAAGAAGGAGAAATCTCAAATGAGATTGCAAATATTGTTCATACAGTTACAAAAGATGTTGAAAATGCAAAAATAGATATATCAACTTTTCATCCTATTTTCCAAGAACTTATTCGTGTTCAATCTGAAAAAAAATCCAAAGGAATCCGATATCATCCAATGTACAGTAAATTTTAATAATAAAATATTTTTTTCAATAAATATTTAATGTAAAAGATACTTATAATATTTATGTTATTAAGGTTTTTACGTTGGGCAATATCTGTGTACAGTAAATCAGGTTATGCAGGTTATAATGAAATAAAACAGATTGTAAGATTGCCATCAATTTCTACACTTAAAAGTTACATTAATGAATGTGAACAAAAATCAGGATGGCAAGACAAAATTGTGAATCAATTATTGTCTAATTTAACTGTAAATAATATATGGGGATATGGACGAGTAGGATTTTTTTCCCATGACTCTTTTAAAATTCAAAAAGGTAAATAATTAATATAAAATATTTTTTAATTAATTTTATTTATAATAAATTATAAAATTTTAATTTAATATAGGACTACTATGGAATCAACGTAAAAATTGTTATGTTGGATACTTGGATTTTGAAAATGAAATGCATGAATTTCAAGAATTTGCTTTACAATGTCAACAGGAAATGGAATTAGCATCTACTTCTTTCGTCAATTCTTCACTAACTTCTATATCTAATAAACAAAAATATAATCTCTCAACACAAATTCATCAATTTATTTGGCACTCAATAACTCATAATTTTGCTTTTCCAATATCTTATTATGGAATTAATAATATGAATGCACATATTTTAAATACTGTAATTTTTGATTTAGCAGCAAAGTTAGAGTGTGTAGAAATAAAAACATGTGGTTCAATCTGTGATGGAGCAGGTGAAAACAGAACTCACATAAAAAGTTTTGACTGGTATGTATCAAAATGGACTTCAGGTGATATTGTAGAAGTTAATTTCAGTAAAGATAGTAAATCTTTTCATACAGTAAAAATTATAGAAAGTAACTTTGAAAAAACAATATTCACTGTAAGCCCTCTTGAATATAATAGTTCTGAAAAAATAGTTGTTGATCGAAAATTTGTTCGTGCACCTATGCCATCAAAAACAGAATGGATAATTAACGAAACATGTGAATTCAAAAGCCCGAAAGATAATCAATGGCATTTAGGAATGATTATCAATATTGATACAATGGAATTAATTATAGAAATTCTTGAAAATATGGAAAAATGGAAAATTTTAATTCAATATAGTAATAATTTTCTTCGACCTGTTTACAATTCTCAAAAACTTTCAAAAAACTTTAAAACAATAAGTCCTATTAATGGTGATGATTGGTTTTTTATTAGTGATCCAACACATGTATTTAAAAAACTTAGAAACAATTTATCCAAAAGTCATACAGGTGAAAAGAATGCTAGGGAAATAATGTTTGAAGGAAAAGAGATAAGTTGGAAACATATAAAAGGAGTATATGATCATACAAATAAACATGCAACATCAAAAGCAACCAAACTTACCAAACGACATATATGGCTTACATCATGGAGTAAAATGCGTGTTGATCTTGCTGAGCATACATTATCTAAAGAGGTAGAAGATGCATTAGCATCTATTGAGGAACTTAAAATAATATCAGAAGGAACGAGAGTAAATAATAATTAATTTTTTTTTATATTACAGTGATTACGATTGAAGTGATACAATCAAGATCACAATTTTTAATAAGATTTTAATATTTTTAATTTTAAAGGATTTTATTAAACATTTACGAAAATATCGACAAATAATGCATAGTAAAATCAGTTTCCGGTCTTTGGAAGATACACGTATAAATACTCTGAAAGAAATTCGTAACTGGTTTATAAATGGAGATAATAAAAAAACTGGACATAAAGGTTGGATCTCAGCACAATGCCAGTTAGATTTAATTCTATCTATTGATGGATTTCTTGAGATGTTAAAATTTATTTTAAACAAATATCCTGGTTCAATGATTCAACCAAAACGAGTTTCACAAGATTTACTGGAAGGTTTATTTGGAACTATCCG
>PQFF01000572.1:68217-90450 GCA_003547095.1 Diversispora epigaea | reverse complement strand
AAAAAAATGATAATCATTTAACATATAACGTTGTATTACGTTTTAAATTAATAATAAACGAGTAATTTTCAAGTAATATTAAATTTCATTAAATAATGATTATAATTTATAACATTAAAGTATTTAAATGAACCAAATTCAATTCATTTTATTAATCATTCCTTCCAATTATTCATTTAATGATAACAATGGCTTTTGAATGTCCGTTTTGTAATCGTGTTCTTTCAAGCCGTTCTGCTTACAGTCAGCATGTAAAAAGATGTTCTGAAAATTATGATTCAAGTAGTTCTAGTAGTTCTGAAGAAATTCAAAATGAATTTGATATAATTACGCCTGAGCAAGATGTAATCAATATTAATGAAATATCATAAAATTTGTTATATAATATTATTAATTTTTTAATAATTCATTATTTATATAGGATAATAGCGAAGATAATCGAAATAATGAAATAATTTATATATCGGATGATGAACCTATGTTTAGTTCAAGAAGCAACGAAACCAGTGACATTATGCAAGGTGTGTGAAAATTTCTTATTATAATCTTTCGATTATTATCAAATATATGTAACCAATATAAATTATAAAGTTGAAATAGATGAACTTCCGCAAAGTATGAATAGCCTAACATTCGAAGAATTCGCATCCATACGATATGAAGAGCCTGCATCCAGAGAACCCGAATTTGAAACTGATGAATCCAAATCCAAATCTGATGAAACCGAAACCGAAACCGAATCTGAATCCAAATCTGATAAAACCGAATTCGAATCAGATAAAACTGATAATGAATCCGACGAATCTGAAGAATCCGAATCAGCAGAAGAAGAAACTGAAACCATACCAAAATTTCCAAACAATACCTATTCTGATTTAATGACATTAATTATCCAACATAACCTAAATAATAAAGCCGGAAATGCAATAATACGTTTTTTTAATAAACATTCAAACCTACCGACATTACCTCTTCCCAAAAACATAGAACAAGGAAGAAAACTAATGGATAGGATGAAATTAATTAACTTATTAAACAAAGAAAAAGTAATTTTAAAATATAATAACAAAGATTATATCATATATTATCGGCCTATAATAAATTGTATTAAAAATATTTTATCAATAAATGATATACATAATAATATTACGTTTAATTTTAAAAATGATCAGGTAATTAATTTTAACAATATAATATTATAAATTATTATTTTTTAACACTATATACCGTTTTATAGTCAAATAATAATAGAAATTACAACGAGCAATATACCGCCAATTGGTGGGCAAAAACAGAAAAAACCATACCACTTGGTTCACATCTATTATCAATCATATTATATTCCGACGCTTCAACGACCGACACTCTTGGTAAAAATACCTTGCACCCCATTTTTATAACTCTGGGCAATATCATAACCTGGCGTAGAAATAAACCAGATATAAAATAATTATTAGCATATCTTCCTATTATAAAAGCAAAAGATGATACTCAAAAAAAATCTGAAGAACATAAAAATATAGTTCGCAGAACTTTTCATAAATCTCTCAAATTTTTGTTGTCTCCGTTATATAACGAAGATAATGGTATAGAATTAGAGTTAAATAATAGAATATTGTGGTGTATCCCTAGAATTTCTATGATTATTTCTGACTGGCCCGAAGCATGCACATTTTCATTAACATATAAATCAACACAATCAAATCACCCCTGTCATTTTTGTCTCATTTCTAAAGAAAATTTATCAAATATAAACTTAAATAGCAATCAAATAGAACCAAGATCTCATAAAAATATGAAATTACATTATAAAAATAATACGGAAAAAAACGTTAGCATGGAAAAAGTTCGAAATTTTTTTTGGAATGTCCCGTAAGTATGAAATTTTTAATTTTAAATAATAAAAGTATTAATAAAATTCAAAATTTAATAGGGATATCAACATATACGCTACCACAGTACCCGATAGAATGCACCACCTTGATCTCGGCCTGTTTCATTATCAATTAAGCTTTACTAAAGCTTTAATTCTCGAACAATGTGGAAAATCCTTTATCGATAAAATGAATAATCGCATTAAATTAATTCTTCACTATCAAGATCTTAAATCGTTTTCTAACGGTTTTTTACATCTTACCTTACTAACCGCTTCGGAATACCGAAGCCTTATAAAAATAATGATTTTTATTATAGACAATCTCTATCAAGATTCCAAAAGACCAAATTTTATTAAAAATAACAAAATTACTGAAATATATTTAAAATGGAATAAAATGTATTTATTATCAAGAAAAGAAAATTATGAAGAATCTGATATTACTCGTCTGCAGGTAACAATACATATCTTTATACAATATTTTAATTCGTTGCATATTAAAATTTTCTTTAATTAATTTCAGGAATCGATAAATGAATGGGCAAAACTTTTTATTGAACTATTTGAAGAATATTCATCATCTAAGCTTCAATTTCCCAAATTACATTCGTGGGTGTTCCATATTTGCTCTTCAATTCGTAAATTTGGTGTCATTAATGGGTATACAACAGAAACATATGAAAGCCTTCATAAAGATTATATCAAAAAGCCTTATAAATTAACAAATAAAAAAGAAATTGAAAAACAAATAATGAAAATTGTAAGTATTCTTTTTTGGTAAAAATTGTTATATAACGTTATTAAATTTATATTAACACATTTTTCTTTAGATTCGCCGCAAAGCCATCATAATAGAAAGTTCCTCAAAAGAAATACCAAAAACCCCAATAGCATTAAAATATTCAAAAAAATTATATGAATTTTGTATACAAAATGCTGAAATTTATATCCAAACAAGAATGAATGACCCTGACCTCGAAAAAGAAATGAAACTTGGCTTCGAAAAATTCTTGGAGTGTTTAGATGCATATCTAGATTTCTATGATAAAAAACTATCTGAACATGAAAAAATTGATATAAAATTTCGCATATATAGTGGTGTGACGTTAAAATATGGTGCAAAAATGCGTGCAAACAATAAATTCCATAAAAGACCTATATTCAGTAATATTGCAGTTGAAATGAATCCAGATGAAATCTTTGAATACACATCAGATAATGGTGTATGCTTTGCTCAGGTAAAGATCAAAATTAATATCTTGTGAAATAATGATGAATATTTAATTATTATTAATATTTTATAAATAGGTTCTTTTAATNATATTATTCCACGTTTTAATATAGATAACGAATTTTTAGTAAATAAATTTTTATTTTAAATTTTATAAATAGATAATAAAAAATTTTATAAATAGATAATAAATAATAGTTATTATAATAATATATAGCATTATATAACGCAAATTTATTAATGTATTTTATATATTGTTACATTTAATCTGTTACACTACAATCTTTTTTTAATTTATTGATTTTGACCAAAGAATAGAATTTAATTGACCTTTTAATTGTTACACTACAATCTAAATATTGTTTCTCATGTCTTATTACCTATTTTGTATCTTCGCGATTTAAGATAAGTATCATTTATTATAATTGTTTTTATTATTTTTTTCTAAACTCAACAAAATGACTAAATTTCAACAAGAAGAAATTTCTCCCGTACAAAAAGGTAAAAATTTTGAAATGAAAATAGAAAAATTGTTAACAGATGCGAATATTAAATGTGAAATAACAGGGTGAGTTATATCCTTTCACTGAATATTTGTTGAGTTATTTATATGTTTGAAATTTACGCTGCCACACGTGTACCCTCCATTCGTGAAGACCGTCCGACGTGTATGTGGGGTTAAATCAAAGCGGGTCTTTTATGGTGAATCAAACATATAGTGGTAAAGAACAGGAAGCACTCTGTGGCCTTTGTATTTGATATAACATATAAAGAACGTCCTTCTTATCCTTGATAACAATGATACAAATATTCATTATTAATTAAACATATTTTTAGTGGGCCGGGTGATAAAGGAATAGATATTAAAGGAATGAAAAAAGGTGTAAAATTTATAATAGAATGTAAAAATTGGAGAACAAAAAATATAGGTATCTATATATTTATATATTACAAAATATTATTATTTTTTTTCAAAAATATTATTATTTTTTTCATAAATAATAAAATCGATTATTATAGATCGCAGTATAATAAATCAAATAGAAGGAGTTCTTAGTCGACAATCGAATGGAACTATTGGTATTGTCGCGGCTCCTTCTATGAATAGATATACGCCTGGAGCGAAAGAGACAGCTAGAACATCAATTTATAATGTCATCCTTGTAGACGTGAATAATATTGTTATAGAACTAAATGAAATAATTAACAAAGTTTATAAAAAAAAAATATTTAATTATATTTTAAAATTTATTTTTTATTTATTAATTATATTATTTATTTGTTTATTTTCTGGCGTCAACGGGGATAATATTAAAATGAACTTAAATATTAATTTTTTTTATTTCAATATAGAATTAATATTTTTTGTACAATGATATTATAATAAAAAATATTAAATAATATAAATAATATAATTAAATTATATAGCGTTATATAACGCAAATTTATTATTTCTACTATTGTCCTACTATTTCAGCACCTTCAGTATCACCACCTGTTGTATCACCTTCTTCTCGTGTAGTATCAGGAGTATCAGGAGATTCAAAAAGCCTAGGAGAAACAGGCCGAGGAGAAATAGGCCGAGGAGAAACAGGCCGAGAAGAAGCAAGCCAAGAAGAAGCAAGCCGAGGAGAATCAGAACCAAGCCGAGGAGAACCAGAACCAAGCTGAGGAGAACCAAGCCGAGGAGAAAGAACACGATCTCCAGAGGTTCTTCTCCTTTTTGGACTTCTTTCCTCCTCCTCCCATTCTTCGGATTCCTCTTCGGTTGTATGTTCCGCTTCTAACTCTCCATCTCCAGGCTTTAATGGCAGTTTATTTTGAAGTTTCCGCTAAAAAATATAAAATTATATTAAAAATCATTTATAACAAAATATTACGATTTTTAACAATACACTTACAAAATTTATTTTCATTTGTTTTTTTAATAAATTTTCTGAAATTTGAATCCCCTTTACCTTGGGATTCAAAAAAAGTTGAGCTATTGCGACACCCCACGCAATATACATATTAGAGATTTTTTTTTTAGATTTCCAAACTCTATCTAAAATAATTTCCATATATGTACAATTATCTGAAAAAATTTCAAATAGGTTGCGGTAGGCGTCTTTAACTCTTTGGTCTGACTTCCAAGAATTAATCTCCGCCGGAGAGGATTGGAAATCTATGCGAGGGAGTTGAGATTCTCCAAAGATTTCAAAAATTGCTGACTTGATCCGGGAAGCGATTCCACCTCGCATTCCACGAAGTTTTTCTAGCAACTATTAATAAAAATATTTAATATAATAAAATAAAACGAAATATACCGTTTTTTATTTAATAAATAGTTTTTACTTTAGTTTTTATTTTTTTGAAAAAACTTGAATGGTGCCGCGAGTCCATTGATTTGTAAATATCCGGAAAGCTTTTCCTGATAACTCTTTCAGTTTCTTCTTTCAAATTCTTCTCAGAAGGAAATATATTTACTTTAAAAACATTCGTTGTGACTCGGGTAATTACATCCTTATTTAAAATTATCATAAATATTAATAATATGTTAAAATATAACGTATAAATTAGTTGAAATACTTACTTTTGAAAAATTCGGGTCATTGTTTATTTCAGATAGAAGCTCAATGTTTTTGAGCCTCTTTTTAATATCTATTTGTTCTTTTAAAAGGGAATCCATTTTTTTATCAAGTGAATCGATTTTTGCTATTAATCGTTTCATATAACTTTCTGAAACATCTTAAAATTGTAAAAATTGATTTTAATAATAATATTAATATATCAATAAATAAAATGAATAAATATTTAATTACTAATTTCTTTTCTAGTTGCTTCTCTTTCTTCTTCTTCTTCGACTACAAACGGTGCAGTTGGTTCTGTTCCAGATCTTGTGCGTCTTGATGTGATTGATGTGCTTGGTGTGGTGAATGCTGGTAATCCGGCAATGGCGGAAGCAAATATACTTCTATTACACATTCTACTCATGTTGTCTTAATAATATAAAATATTAGGTTTATTTATAATTTATTCTGAAAAAATATTGTTATTTTCTTGAAATAAATTTTTTTTGAATTGAAAGACTTGGAAGAAAACTTCATCCTTAAATAACTTTTGAAAATATTATTTTTAAAATGATAGTAAACAATACAAATATACCTTCGATATATAATAATACATTTAATAATTTAAAATATACTTTATTTCAAAAAATAAATATTTCCGCGAGTCATTTCTTTGATCTGATTGTTTATTTAATAGTTTTGAAATAAATATTATAAAAACCATGTAATGAAATATGATGATTCGAACATATATTTAAATGGATTGATCACGAAAAAGAGTCTTGTTTCTCGTCACTAAAAGGACAAAAAAAAAAGCCGATTCTCTTAATTCTCNAATGTTTTTGAGCCTCTTTTTAATATCTATTTGTTCTTTTAAAAGGGAATCCATTTTTTTATCAAGTGAATCGATTTTTGCTATTAATCGTTTCATATAACTTTCTGAAACATCTTAAAATTGTAAAAATTGATTTTAATAATAATATTAATATATCAATAAATAAAATGAATAAATATTTAATTACTAATTTCTTTTCTAGTTGCTTCTCTTTCTTCTTCTTCTTCGACTACAAACGGTGCAGTTGGTTCTGTTCCAGATCTTGTGCGTCTTGATGTGATTGATGTGCTTGGTGTGGTGAATGCTGGTAATCCGGCAATGGCGGAAGCAAATATACTTCTATTACACATTCTACTCATGTTGTCTTAATAATATAAAATATTAGGTTTATTTATAATTTATTCTGAAAAAATATTGTTATTTTCTTGAAATAAATTTTTTTTGAATTGAAAGACTTGGAAGAAAACTTCATCCTTAAATAACTTTTGAAAATATTATTTTTAAAATGATAGTAAACAATACAAATATACCTTCGATATATAATAATACATTTAATAATTTAAAATATACTTTATTTCAAAAAATAAATATTTCCGCGAGTCATTTCTTTGATCTGATTGTTTATTTAATAGTTTTGAAATAAATATTATAAAAACCATGTAATGAAATATGATGATTCGAACATATATTTAAATGGATTGATCACGAAAAAGAGTCTTGTTTCTCGTCACTAAAAGGACAAAAAAAAAAGCCGATTCTCTTAATTCTCTGTCCAATAAAAAATGGTATATCCCGTGATTATGTGATCATCGACGATCACCCGAAATCACGAGATGTACCTGACTTTAGACGACCCCCTAAATAGGAATCAACAAAGAATCAGGAATTACACATCAGTAAATTTTTTTAAACGTAAGCCTTCGAAGTCCTTCACTCCGATAACCTTCAAATACCTCCAATATAAACGTAATATTTACGAAGGTTATTGGTACTGAAAACCTTCATTTTTATTAATAAAACGTAATACTCCAGAGGTTATTGATATTGGTAACCTTCAATAACCTTCATTTTATCATAATAAACATAATATTTGCGAAGGTTATTGATCTGATAACCTTCAATAACTTTTGAAAATGAAATTATTACAATAACCTCCAATATAAAAAATTTCCTGATATATGATAAGATCTTCATAACAACAATTTTGGCCAGGAGAGAAATAGTCAACACGTGATACTCAGGTGTTTTTTTGTCAATGGAATTATTTAGATATGATTGGTCACTGACTTTGATCTATAGCGGTTACTTAACGAAGGGTACCTATACGTGAGAAGTTAAACAACAAATATCAGAACATTCGACTTCAGCAATATAGGATACATTTTCTCTCCTGGGGTCTAAGTGACAAATAAGATTTACGGGATACTAGTTTTCGACCAAAAGAAACGTCAACATGTGACATCGAATGAATTTTCGGCTATGGGAGCATTTAAGTATGCTTGGTCACTGACTTTGATCTATAACAGTTGCCTTTTGAGGGTACTTATACGTGAAGAGTTAAACAGCAAATATCAGAATGACAGTTATCAGTCACATAGAAGTAGTTTTTTCTGAAAGGGTCAACGGTCACTAAAGAATGCAGAAATACTTTTATAAATCACAAAGTTAGATTGTGGAAAACTAGCCTCAGACATAATAAAAGCCAAGTAGGAGAACTTAGGTTCAACAAGTCAATTACCAATAGTCCCTTCGTTCAGGACTGATCTTCTATTCGGCAAAAGCTACGGCTAAAGGCCTACTAAGTACCGTGATAGTATTGGGAGTTATAAAGATATAAGAGTGGGAAGTTGTTCCTTAAGGAGTTGTAGAAGAGAGGTAATTAAATTTATTTTAGGAGATGTAGAGTAAGTAGATGATGAGTTGTTGAGGAGTAGAAGGGGTTTTTATTAGGAATCTTTCATGGCTACCTTATATGAGTGATAAGAAAGGAGGTTAAGTATATAAACTGATGACCTAGCTATTTCCGCCATAACCTTGGGGTATACCTTATATGAGCAATAAGGGAACGTGAGCTGATGCAAAAAACATATGCGACTAGGTACCTCAGTTTTTCCTTTTTACCCGATGTATGGTAGGGTTATGGTCCCATGATCTTTTTTATAATATTGGCAGTGGGTTTTCCTTTTCAGGATGATTTTCATAATACATAAGGCTTTTGTAATAAATGGATACAAATATATGTATATTATTAAAACATCGTAATAATCTTGCTGATAAAAAGTAAATACTCACAATTTCCTTATCTCAGCCCATTCAGCATCGAAATGATTTTCTTAGATATAAGGTTCATCTTTATTTCAGAAGAATGTTGTTTTTAAGACCTTCCTTAGTTCACTTTTTGTTTCAACCTGAAATTGAAAATATTATTAGAGTTACAAGCAAATCAAAAAATGCCATAATATCTTAACTTACATCAGGAAATTTTATGAGGTGGAAATTTGCATAAATTTTCGAAGGTGTCGAAAATTTCTGCAAATTTTTATACGTTTTTTTTTATTTTTTTAACTTTACTCGCGATTTTTGAAGTACAGAGAGATTTTCTACTAAGATTTTTCTAAAATAAATAGAACAGCTTTGTTCTTGACTACAAAATGATATATACTTCATCCTTGTAACTATACATGTTTCCAAAATTGATTTTGGATTTTTGAGATATTTCAACTTTTTGAGATTTATGCAAAATCTATTTTATATATAGAAATAAAAAAAATACCCAATTATGTGTATCTTCAACCAAAGAATTAATCTGGGTGGTCAAAAAATTTTGGATTTTAAGTAAAATAATTTCGTCTTCTAGAAAAACTATTTTGACTTTTTTCCTCAAAATTGAAATTTCGGGGTCCCAAAATAATTTTGCGTGCAAGTATACTTGTAGCATCAATATTTGCGAAGTTATTCCAGTTTAAAAAAAAAGTGTCCGTGAAAAAATCGTGCAAAAATTTTCGCAAGTTTTCAGAAATTTTCACACAATTTTTTTTCACGGACGCTCTTTCTTTAAATTGAAATAACTTCACGAATATCAATGTTACTAAGAAAAAATATATATCATTTTGTAGCTAAAAATAAAGCTGTTCTATTTATCTTAGAAAATATCTTAGTAGAAAATTGCTCTGTGCTTCAAAAATCACGAGCGAAGTTAAAAAAAATGGAAAAAAACGCACGAAAATTTGTGAAAATTTTCGACACCTTCGGAAACTTGTGCAAACTTTTCGCAAGTTTTCATCTTATAAAATTTCCTGATGTACATCAGCAAATCGCATTATAGATTCTATAAATGTTTCGTCAACTTCCAGGAATTTTCTGGTTTCATGCTGGATTTTTTTCTACTTTTCTATAGTAAATAATTCTTTTGCCTTTTGATCATTAAGATCAATAATCCATGAATGTAAGAGTAATTTATTTGGCAGTTTCTTGTAGTGTTCAAAAAGAGTATCTTCGATGCATTTTCCAGATGTAAGAACCTATTTATGAGCTTTACTTATATCTGTGAATTATTTATGAAAATCTTTGAGCTGTGATAGCATTAATAGTAGTAGAGGGTTTTGACCTTCAATATCACTTATATTACAAGAAAAATAATACTGTAAGCATAAGAATAAATTTAAAGAAATTTCAATCGAAGAATTAAATACCTTGGTATATATTCTGAATCATTGTCACTTTTGGGTAAAGATAGAGGATGGGATTCAATGATTCAAATTCGGTCTAAAAAAAAGAACTGCACAGATTAGCAATTATTTAGTACTGAACAATTCACCTTAACGTAAATAACCATACCTCATTCTCCTCGTCTATTTCATTGGAAATGTTTTGCTCATCACTTATAATTTCTCCTTTGTCTTGTTCCACATTAATACATTCTACCTTTGACCTTTTAACTCTATTAGTAACTTTCACTCTCCTTTTTAGTTGTTCACATGACACGTCCGATTTATCCAATGTGCGTTTTTTTATTTTTGTCGTGACTTCACTTTGTAATAAAGCACCTTGATTACGAGTCTCACTCGTTACGTTCAGAATGTGTCGGGTCTAAAACAGAATAAATTTTCAGTATACCAACATCAATATTAGGCATAATGAAAGTTGTTAATATATTACTTGTTCAAGAGAAATCTGATGTGACAGTTCCTTATCAAGTAATTCCTTTTTCTCTTTGAGTAACTTTATCTCCATTCATATATTTTGCTTTTTCATTTGTAACTCTCAAAAATAATTTATCTACTTTGAGTTTTTATCATTCTGTTTTTTAAAAAAATAAAAAATAACAACAAATTATTGCAAGAGAAAATAAACTGTTTAGACAAGTATGCAACCTTCCTTGGACAAACACGCAGTCTTTCCTTAACGAACATACAGTCCGCAAAGTAATCCATAAAGTATTACATACACAAGTATGCAGTTTTCCTGAACAAATATGCAGTCTTTTCTTTACAAACACGCAGTTCGCGAAATAGTATATAAAGTTTTATATACTTACTAGTACTACTGCATACTCAATCAAACACGCAATTTTTTCTGAACAAATACACAATCTTTCCCTTGCAAACACACAGTCCACAAAGTAGTTCAAAAAGTATACTATGATATTAATACATCTTCCAGACAAATACACAATCTTTCCTTTATGAACACGTAGTCCGAGAAGTAGTCTGTAAAGTAATGCACAATCAAATCACTAAGATATAAAGAATTATAGTAGGTAATAATACCTTGAAATCATGTTTCTATCTTATCACCTTATTTTCGAATTTAGATATTCCATTGTAATACTTGCTTATAGTATTTAGTTCACTTATATACTGATTATGTTCTGTTACTTTATTTTTCAAATTGCTCGCGTAAGATTAAAAATTCAAGAATTCATTGAGCGAAGGCTCATCTGTGCTTTTCCAAAAGGCTACATATTTTACAAACAATATGTTATGTTATAAAACATTTTCATAATAAATACTATTACATTCATCATACTAGGGTATTTTAAAACATTGACGCATTTAGGTAACAAGTGCATTTTACATTAGAGTTATCGAAAAATTAACTCTATAATACATATATACATATCATAACCTGATGAACTTAGTAATTTCAGCAACGGGCCGTCGTCAAAATCTGACCCAAAACTTATATAAAAAAAAATACCATGTATACATATAATCCTCTTGAATGTTCAGAGATAATAGTAATTATAGTTGAGAATCTTTCAGTATATATATAAAGTCAAATATCAATAATTAGAAAGAAAAATAGAAAAGTTAATCAAGTTTAGTAATCTATGTATCGCATGATCAAATTATGTATGCAGATTCTATTACATTTGAACTTCTTCTATAACACATATTATATGATTAATTTTAAATTTTTAAAGTATTTTATTTTTTTAAAATTTATTATTCAATATATGAAAGTAAAAAAAAAATGTATTTTTAATTAAAGAATTTATTTGAATGTAAAGATATCTGTTATAATTATTTGTAAGAATTATAACTAGTTGTAATTAATTATATTATAAGGAAAAATAAATTATATTATATACTACAATTAATTGCGAGAATTATAACAAATATTATTATCTAAGTAATTAAAAGATTTTAGATTTTAATTGCTGATCCGTCTAATATCGGCACTATTTGTCGATCATTTTATAATAAAATTCGGGGTAAATTTATATATATTTTATTATAGCTTTGAATCTGACGCGCGTGTATAGGTAAGTGTAAATTGTCACAATATAATCATATATGAAATTTTAGTATCTGTTAAGTAAGTTATTTGAGCATTTTTTTATAAAAAGTCCGGTAAATTTTTCAAAAAATAAAAGATACTTTCTTATATGTTGAAAAAATCAATTCTTTAAAATTTTCGAAAACTGTATATTTTTATAGTACTTTTGCGCGCACCAGATGTAAGCTATATTATAGTTTTATTAAATAACTTAACCCCGATTTTCTATATGTAAATAGTGCTGTTCTTAGGCGAACTAGCAATTAAGTAAAATAATTTTGTTTTTTATAANTCTATTACATTTGAACTTCTTCTATAACACATATTATATGATTAATTTTAAATTTTTAAAGTATTTTATTTTTTTAAAATTTATTATTCAATATATGAAAGTAAAAAAAAAATGTATTTTTAATTAAAGAATTTATTTGAATGTAAAGATATCTGTTATAATTATTTGTAAGAATTATAACTAGTTGTAATTAATTATATTATAAGGAAAAATAAATTATATTATATACTACAATTAATTGCGAGAATTATAACAAATATTATTATCTAAGTAATTAAAAGATTTTAGATTTTAATTGCTGATCCGTCTAATATCGGCACTATTTGTCGATCATTTTATAATAAAATTCGGGGTAAATTTATATATATTTTATTATAGCTTTGAATCTGACGCGCGTGTATAGGTAAGTGTAAATTGTCACAATATAATCATATATGAAATTTTAGTATCTGTTAAGTAAGTTATTTGAGCATTTTTTTATAAAAAGTCCGGTAAATTTTTCAAAAAATAAAAGATACTTTCTTATATGTTGAAAAAATCAATTCTTTAAAATTTTCGAAAACTGTATATTTTTATAGTACTTTTGCGCGCACCAGATGTAAGCTATATTATAGTTTTATTAAATAACTTAACCCCGATTTTCTATATGTAAATAGTGCTGTTCTTAGGCGAACTAGCAATTAAGTAAAATAATTTTGTTTTTTATAAAAACTATTTTGAATTTTTTTTTAAAAAATTGTAATTCTGGAATTTTAAATAATTTTGTGTAAATATACTTATAATATTATGGAACTTTAATATTTTAATAACTTTTAAAAATTTTTAAAAATTTTTATAAAAAGAATATTATATTTAAAAAAAATTTTTGATATATTTATAAATCTTTTTACTTATTTATATATTTTTTTATTTATTTATATTAAAAATTTTGTTTGCTTTTACTCATTTGACCAGTATTTTGTAAATAATTGCAATAAATATTTTTGGTATTTTTGAATATAATATATTAATTTTAAGAATTTATATAAATTATACAGGTTGAAATATTATAAATCTGGTAGATATCTGGTACTCAATATTAACCATATAATTGTACAATTTGAAATATATATTAGGTACTCGATATGTAATATCAGGTATCCAATATATAATATTAGGCATCTGATATATAATATTGGATATCTGATATATAACAATATATAATATTGGATATTTAATATAAGCATAACAGAATTTCATTTTTTGATCATGTTACACAAAATTTACATATAGAATTCATATAATTTTATGTTTGCTAATATAGTGCTACATAAAGGACGTGACCATTTGTCATCATATTTTGCAAAATGTTTCTTCCCTTGTTATTCTATCGTTTTGTGGTGGAGATCATTTTGAGATCATTTAATTTGCAAAGTTACCTTAGAAGCGAATTTCAAAGATAATATATAATTAGACCTATTATAAAAGATAATAAATAATTTATTTTTGTATTTATTACAATTATTATAAAGTTTATTTTTTCTAAATATATATTTATTAAAAACACCTTTTCTTAAACACAAATACAATTTATACAATACATACTCTCAATTCATATTCTATCTAAGTTTCAAATTCAATGGGTTTATAAAATTTTTGTAAAATATACTTTCCCGCTTGTAACAAGTCTGCAATCATGCCTATTAATAAAGCTTACTTTAGGATTAGATTATCAAAAAATAATCATTGATGTATTAAAATGAAGCATTTTGCATCTCTGGTTAAATATCATGTGATATATTTTGATTTTTAGCCAATTATAGTCTATGTCGATCATGTGAATTGCTACCAATTAAAGGGAATTTCTGTTATGCTTCTAATATATATGTTTAATATTAAGTACTAGATATTTATCAGATTTATAATATTTCAACCCATGTTATTATTACACTAGTTAAATAAACAAAAATTGAAATTCTATTGATAACATATCAGATATCTTATTTATAAAAATTTATNAAAGATAATAAATAATTTATTTTTGTATTTATTACAATTATTATAAAGTTTATTTTTTCTAAATATATATTTATTAAAAACACCTTTTCTTAAACACAAATACAATTTATACAATACATACTCTCAATTCATATTCTATCTAAGTTTCAAATTCAATGGGTTTATAAAATTTTTGTAAAATATACTTTCCCGCTTGTAACAAGTCTGCAATCATGCCTATTAATAAAGCTTACTTTAGGATTAGATTATCAAAAAATAATCATTGATGTATTAAAATGAAGCATTTTGCATCTCTGGTTAAATATCATGTGATATATTTTGATTTTTAGCCAATTATAGTCTATGTCGATCATGTGAATTGCTACCAATTAAAGGGAATTTCTGTTATGCTTCTAATATATATGTTTAATATTAAGTACTAGATATTTATCAGATTTATAATATTTCAACCCATGTTATTATTACACTAGTTAAATAAACAAAAATTGAAATTCTATTGATAACATATCAGATATCTTATTTATAAAAATTTATGAAACAGAAATTTCTAATTATAAATTGAAAATTTCTATTTATAAAATTACTTAATATATGTATTTTAACAGAATTTATTATCAATTAGAATTTTATTTATAATAAAACTGTCTTATTTTTTTTTCATTTAGATATATCAATAATAAAATTTTTATTATTAATATCTTCAGAAAAATTCAAAATAAAATATTATAAAATAAATAAAATTTTTATCCAAATACAAAAATTTATTTAAAGTCATATGATAAAACATTTGACTTAATTTTATACTTAGTGTAACCAGAGAAAAAGGAGAAAAAGATAGTTTTTTTCAATAAACAAAGATTTTATTATTAAATACAATAGAGAATAAATACAAACAAATAGAAAAGGCTTAATAAAAATTTAAGCTGATACCAAATTTTATTTTTATACTGAACATGCTTTATTAAATGTGACTTGAAACAAAGTTTTGTCGGATTGTGTTACACAATTTATTATTAATTAGTGATTAATTAGTGATTAACAAGTGATGTGATCGTGCAATTACAATCACAGATATGTGACATGTAAAGGAATTATCTATAGATCGAAGTTATCCCATAAAGTTTAGATTGTAATCAGACATGTTTTTTTTCGGATGAAGTTGACAGCAAAATACAGTGCACTGATCAAAGTGGAATGAAAAATATTAAAACTCATTATTATATATATAATTTTAATTTATAATTTTAAATTTTTTGGCCCTCGAATATATATTAAAATAAAAATAAAAAAATGTAGAGAAAGACTAAAGATAACAAACAATAAATGTAATATTTATTGTAGTGTTATCAATTAGTCATAAATATTATTAATTGAGAGCTCATTTTTTGTTTTTTGTGTTTGTACTTTTGTGTTGTATACTTTTTGTAAATAAAAAAAAAGAAAAATAATAATAATAAATTGAAAAATTGAAATAAAGATAATGAAATAATGTATAGGGTGATTATATTAAATTACGCGTCTATTTTATACACAGACAACGCAAGCAGAAAATTAAAAATTTGAGAATAAATGATCGAAATGTAATAATATTGAAATCGATCATTTTTTTCTTCGAATATTATTTTTTTATAAAGTTTTTTTTTTCGAGTTTTTTTTTTGTTTCTTATATAATTCGGGCAGCAGCTTTCCTAAATGAAATATAGTTATGTTATAAAGATGGTTTTGGCAGCAAGTGAGTGGGGGATATCGTAGAGACATGTAGAGACAGAATTAAATGCCATAGATATTAGAACATGATAATATAGGACGATATAGGATGATATGGGGATGATATTGGACGATGTAGGATGAAGGTTGTGTTATGGGTTTTGTGGATTTGTTCAAATCGGGAAGATCATGAAGAGTGAAATTTTTTTTGGAAATTTAGAAAATTTTTTTTTTTGTAACCTTTTTTTTTCACATATTCGGAATAGTAACCAAATCAACACACCCAACAAAACTCTAGCCCTATTGCCTAAGTATGCCAAAGTCGTGATCAATTAAAGTAATAATAATATTAAATAATAATATTAAATATTTGTACTATTATTAATTCACCACTTTATTTGCAATATATGTTATCGGCAGAGGGTAAGGAATTGATGTTGGATTTGTATTAAGTGAAAGAATTATAAATAGAAGAGGAGAGCCTTCCTTTTTTTTTTTGTTTTCTTTTCGTCATCTACCATTTATTATTATCATCATTTATTCTTCTTATTATATCTCGGTTGTTGTTGATGTTGATGCATCCATCACTCCTTCGGCATTAATTTCCACTTGAACTTCGCTTCTTCCAACTGCTTGTAATTTAACAATTCCTTGAACTTCTCCTGTTTCTTTAGGTGAAAAACGTACAGGTAATAAGACAAATGCCCGGGGTTTGATTTGAACACTAGATAGAGGTATAGATATTGCTGAATTGGAATTTGAAGATGTGCCTCCTACTTCACATTTACATTTTATTCTTATAAGTTGATTTGTTGGATTATTTATCTTTATTCCTACTGATCTTCTCCTACTTACTCTAGTAGCAGGTATTTGAATTTTGGTTTCGGAAACTTCAAAATCTATTGCTTTATTAGAACCACTACCGTGCTTCTTTGAATCTGATGATCTATTTTGATTAGGAGAATCAATTTTTCCTTCCCCTTGTATTCGAACACTTACTCCTCCTAATCCTCCTGAAGTTTCAGAACTTGATGAATCTTCTAGATTAAAGCTTTGGGAATAAGTTCCAACAAACATAGGTCGAAAACTAATAACAACTTTTTCTGTAGTACCAGCTCGAAGTAATCCACTTGTTTTCATTATCAAAAAAACTTCATCATTTATTTTTTGCGAAGAATTAGCTGAATCAGATCGACGAAGAAAAGGATTTGTAGCTGTTGTAAGATGCCACGTAACTGGTTTATTTGTGGGATTATGAATACGAAATACACTATGATTTTCTTCTCGAACTGTAGTATCTGGACAACTTACACTACTGGGTGTTCCAATATAAATGAAATTTTTTCGTTGAGGAAGATGTCTTGTTTGTCTAGATTCATCAGGAGTTCGTGAACGACTAACAGGTGATGGTGACATACTTCTTTTGTTACGTTCATTTTGTGATCTATATATATCTGGTGTATTAGGTCGACTTGAAGAAGAAGAAGATGCGGTTGTATGTTTTCGTTTAGAAGAATTATAATGTTTATTAGAACTTTCAGGACTACTAGGTCTACTGGTAGGTCCACTTGAAGCACTTCTTCTAAGAGCGGGTGCGCTTGCAGGTTTACTTGATGAACCCGTAGCTTTATTTATAGAGGATTTTCCTTTAAGATTATTATTTGATGGGGATCTTGGAATTCTTTCTTGTTTAGGGGCCGATTTTCTAGTTCTGGCTTTAGCTGCTTTAATTAAATCGTCAACAGTTCTTGAAATACTTCTACCACTTGATTTACCAATCCTTCGTATGAAATTTCCATCTTCGACTTCCTTGGTATTTTTTGAACGCAAATTTTCAATCTCTCCTTTAGTCTTCTTTTTTATTTGAACAATATCAACTATAACTTCTTTTCTTTCACCATTTTCACAAAGTACAATAATCCTAGTTCTACCCATTAATGGTTTATCGACTTCAGTTTTTTCCGATCCTTTATTATTAAGAATTCCCATGAATTTTCGAGAATCTCTAGTCTCATCACGTCGTGATCCAGCCAAAATATGTTTATTCATAACTGACACTTTTACAACTTCAACACTTTGAGGTTTGACAATTCCATAAGCTGGGGAAACATCAAATCTAAATGCCGGCCAAAGAATTTCATATCGAAGAGGTGCTTCGGTAATATTAGAAATCGTAAATGTAGTTTCATATAATGGCTTAGCATTGTGTTTGGCTAATGATGAAATACTTGGGTTAGATCTTAATGTAAGAGAGGTAGTTGAAGCATTTGGGCTCTCTCTATTATTGACTGATGGTCCTCCTACTACGGTCAAATGTTCTGGAGAAACCTTCATACCCTGAGGTTCCTCCGATTCTTCAATAGGAGCTATTATTGTCGGTGATCTAGGTGACTTATCATCTGCTCCCGAATCAGTTAAATCTACTTCTTCACTTGACCAAATACCAATACCTTCATCTTCTTCATCTTCTTCATTTATAGTTTCTAAAGGTTGTTCCGGCATTGCAACAGTAGGTGATTTTTTAGAATCTGACAAATCACTTACAGGTGATAATAATGGACTTGATTCTTTTAAAGGACTATTTGCTAATCCAAATCCTTTAGTTAACATACTTGGACTATGACGTTGATGATATTTTCGTAATTGTCCTAAAGTCTTTTTAGCCCATATATTACTTCCTACTTTCCCAATGTGATCTGCTGGATTATCAGCTGATTTGATTTGTTCAATTTCTTTTTTTTCTCGAGCGGGACTAAAAGGTCTTTTTGGCCAACGCCATGAATGTACCATTGATTTAACAGTAGATGGAGTTAAAGGTGTGGCAGGTACAGGTGAAATATCTGAATTATCTGAAGAAGGTAATTTAGAATTATGATCATTTGTACTATCAGTTAAATCAAGGTCCTCTTCCTCATCATCTTCCGTTTCTGATAACATTGGTAATGGAGTTCTTACTGTTAACATTTGAGGAGTTGTTCGTCTTGATTGAATTGAGGGAAATAAACGTGAAGTAAGTGATCTTCTTACGGGTTCCGATTTTTGTTCATCAACAGAAGATTTATCTTTTGTAGAAAATAAATCCAACCCTAATGTCCGCGTCTTACGAACATATGAACTTTTATTTAATTCAGATGGTTTTTGTTGGGATTTTAGTGATGATAGTGATGGTATTGATAGTGATTTTAATTGAGGTTTTGGTTGTTCTTCTCCTTTCTCCTCCTCCTCTTCCTCCTCTTCCTTTAATTCCTCCAGTTCACTAATTTCCCCTAAATTTGATGTAAAAGATAACCGTTTTTCATTATAACCTTTTGCAGAATCTTGATCTGAGTTTTCTGAGGTTTCCCCCTCTTCCTCCTCCTCCTCTTCATCTTCCTCCGTTATTGTCTCTCCAGATACACTATCCTCACCAATATTTTTATAAACAAAAAGTTTTTTTGTATTACTAAATGATCTTTGACCAGAGGATGTAATTGGACGATGCATTCTAAATGGAAGCATATTCATATCTGATGATGGAAATATTTCCTTATTATTATTACTTTCATTATTATTATTGCTATTATTGTTGTTATTATTTTTTTTAGTATCATTTTCTTCATATTCTTTAGGAGTCTCTTGAGCTGACTCATTAAATTTCTCTTGTTGTTTCATTCCATTATTATTATTACTACTATTATTATAATTATAATTATTATTATTACTATTATTATTATTATTATTATTATTATTTTTTATATTATCATTTGGTTCATCTTCCGTATCCTCAACAATAGATATTAAATTTGTTTTCGAGGGTATAGGTAAATTTCCTCCCGAATTTTCAGAAGGCTGAAAGTTTTTTTTTTAAAAAAAGAGTACATAAACATATATTATCAAGAATATAATAAAAAAAATATATATAATCATTATTTTTAATTATAATAAATACCTGTTGTTCTGAACCTTCCGGACCTTCCATCAAATCAGATAAAGATTTAAAACGTGGGCTTACCATTTGCATCCGACGTGGCGAAGAAGGCCAACCTTCCATTTTTGTCATACGACTTGGCTTGTTACGTTCAGGTCGGGAAGTATCAACCGTTGGAGTGTCATGTAATCGCCTGTTTGAAGCCGACAAAAATATTGGCTATGAATAATATGAATAGCCACAAAAAATTAAATTGTATGGAAAGATATTTAAAGAAAAAAATAATGATAACATTGTAATATGATATATATATATATAGATTTCAAAGGTGGTTTTAAAAAATTATTTTTTTTATTCCACCTTGAACATTATTATATTTTAACCCTGATAACACGAATCAAGATCAAGATAATGTAATTTGATTTTTGAAATCCCCCTCTTTTTTTTTTTATTTAAGTGTAAAAATAATTTTAACCTCTAATCTATTAAATATTATTACACTAAATTTCAATAAAACAAATAATAATAATAATAATAAATTTTAAATCAAAATTTACCCTTTTGTGAGGTCCACCTAAATTCCCCATTGAATTGTTTTTCATAGAAAAATAAGCACCCGGACTTGGATATTTATCTTCTTTTATACCAAATCTTTTATTATTTTCTTTTCTTAAAGGAGTTACATTTGATATTGGCATAGGAGAAGGATGTGATGAAACTGACACACCTGAATGATCATCATCTTTATCATCTCTTATTGCATTATACATATTTCCAATATCATCAATATCATCAAGTAAAGATGTGTCTGAATGAATAGGATCCAAGGAAGTTGATGGAGGGGAAGAAGATAAAACGGAAGAAAAATGAGTAGATGAAGGGGTAGATATAGGATTAGTAATATTTTTTTTTGAATTATTTAAATTTTCATTGTTTTCATTGTTTTCATTATATGCATTGTTCTCATATTCTGTGGTTAACATTTTATTAGAAAGTCCGTCTCTATTATGACTATATACAATATGACTTTGTATTGTTCCATAACTAATTTCCCGCCCACTCCTCTTTTCTTCTCCCAACACCGACGAAATTTTTATTTCAGAAACCCTTGAAGACAAAGGACCATCCGACAATGAGTCTTTATATAGAGTCGAAGTTGTTGGAAGTAATAGTTGATCTTCTTCTTCTTCTTCCAAAATTGACTCTTGTATGGTAGTAGTTGGTCTTTTTGTTTCTTCGATCGCAGGTAATTTATGGTCAGAGGAAATTTTTGGAAAAGGTGAAGGCGGTTGTTGTTGGTGTAGTAGTAATTTTTGTTTAGGAGACGACGAAATAAAATTTAAATTCTCTATAAAGCTATTATCAGAGTTATTACTACTGTTATTGTCTCTATTGTCCTTATTGTCCTTATGAAATTTATTTGTATTGTCTTTGATATTTTTTATAGGGAAGGAGGGATTTGGAGAGACTTTTGATATGGGTGGTGTCGATATATTTTTATTTAAGGAGGGTGTTGGTGATTTGCTGTCGTTAATTAATGTCAATAAAGGCTCCATCTATTATAATAAACAGATCTGAGTGTAGACAACAGTTCATTTAGTTGAAGAATTTATGATTTTAGTACCTCGTAGGGTTAAAGAGAAAAAAAAGGAGTGAACAATAACGGGTACCAGAATTTTAAGAAACTGGAGATCCTTTTTTTGTTAAAATTTTTTTTAATAATTTTAGATTAAAAAGTAAGAAATTGAAAGAAGGAAAGGAAAAAAATATATATATAATAAAAAATTATGGGTAATGCTTTAAAAGAATGTAAGAAAAATCTCCCAATTAAACCCAAAAATTCTACTTTGGAAATAAAAATGTAGCGTTAGGTACACGACATGACGTCATCTGCAAGACTAAGTTAATTGTTGGACTAATAAAAAAATGCTAGCATGTAAATTAAATATTAAGAAGTTGTTAATATAAATTTAAATTAAATAATAATAATATAAATATAGAATAATAATAATATAAAGAAATATAAAGAAATATAAAGTAATATAAAGAAATATAAA
>PQFF01000572.1:36734-59158 GCA_003547095.1 Diversispora epigaea | reverse complement strand
CAAAAAAAAAAAAAAAAAAAAAAAAAAAAAAAGGATAAAATTATAAAAATTATAAAAATTACAAACTAAAGTAAATATTGATAATATTGATAATAATAATTAAGTAGTTAGTAGTTCAAATTATAAAATGATCTACAAGGTATTTTGATACATTTAATACACAATAATAAAAAAACAAAAAAACATAATATAATATAATAAAATTGAATGAATATAATATATATAATAAGATAAGATAATATAATATAATATAATATAATAAAATTGAATATGATAAAATTGAATACAAATATAATTGAAATATAATAAAATTTCCAATAATAATAATAATAAAATAACAATAATAATAATAATTTATGTAATAACAATTTATTACGATGCTCGTTGTTCCACTGGAATTGATGTCTCGTTTGCTAATGATGATGATGATGATGATGCGTATATACTTGAATTATTACCTCCTTCAACATTTCCTTGTGTTTCGACTCTTGATGATGATGGCGTTGATGACGGATTTGGATAAGGATGAATGTTATTATTTTTATTATTATTATTGTTGTTATTGTTGTTATTGTTGTTATTGTTGTTATTGTTGTTATTACTATTATTACTGTTATTGTTGTTATAACTATTATTATTACTATTATTATTATTATTACTATTATTATTATTGTTATTGTTGTTGTTGTTGTTATTATTATTATTATTATTATTATTATTATTACTATTATTATTATTATTATTATTATTATTATTATTATTATTATTATTATTATTATTATTATTATTAATATTTGACACTACTTTAGTACCACCATCAGAAGAACTACCACCTATTTTCTGAATATCACTTGATGAATGAGATTTCTTTAAGTTCTCACAACGTTTTAATATATCTTTTGTAGTTAAATTTTCTGGATTACTGATTAAATCTTGATCACGTAATATCACAGCTACATCATCAGGTACCTAATAAATTATTTAAAAAATTATTTGATATATTAGGACTGTGAACAAACACTGAGCTTTAAAAGCCCCAAGAAATAATTGAAACAATTAAAACAATTAATATTTACCATCCAGAATTCATCCTGATATCTAAGTAAACTATGAACGGCTTCAATGGCTAAAAATGAATCATCTTTCGCCGGATCCTTTGATTTTGAATATAATATATTTGGTGTAATTACTGTGGCAAGATTATGTAAATCCATTTTACTACCAGTTTCCTCATCTACGTGAGAAAAGGATGCCACCCATTTGAAAAATATGAATAAAACTTCCATCGTATCACGATTCACTTTGGGCAAAAGGCAACACGTGAGATGTAAAACTTTCTTTCGATCGGCATCATTATTAAGTTCTATTATAATTAAACATATATATATATTTAAAAAAAAATTTTTCCTTTTTATCGAAAATTCAAAATCAAAAGTTTATGTATATATTTTTTACTTTGAGATGCTATAAAGAGTTTATGCAACTTGAAGGTGAGTAATGGGTCTGGTAATTCTCGTAGAAATTTCTTCATCAATGCAGCAACTTGTACTGGATTGTCTTCGGATAGATTTATGGATGATGGATTTTTATCAATGACATCACAAAGATCCTTTAAACGTCGGATATTTCCATTTTTACGAAATATCCCTTCGACTGACATATCTAATAATTTAATTAAATTTAATTAAATTGAAATATAAAAAAAAAACGTTAATGAAAAATGTAATAATAATAATGATAATAATAATAATGATAATAATAATAATAATAATAATAATAATAATAATAATAATAATAAAATGAATACCCATTGTTTTCATAGCAGATATACTGTCATCCACGAAACTAGGTATTCTTATACGTCCAGGTCCGGCTCCCAGTACTGAATCAACTCCATATCTATCTACAAGTACTTCAAGTGATACTCCAAATGTACCTAAAAAATTTTAAAATTAATTTTAATTTGAATAAATGATTTAAATGTACATAACAACAATCATCAATTATCAATTATTATGAAAGTTGAAAGATGGTGATGATGATGATGATAGCGCAATATATAAATTTCATATGGCCTTCCACAAAAGGAGAAATTTAATAATGACCTCCTTCTCCCACCATAGCATCTAATAACAAAATTTTTGATAACAAAAATTGTGACCAAACCGCGATTTTCATAATTGAATAAAAGAAATAAATAATATAGATACTTGTCTACCTCTTTTTTTCACTGGTTTTTTTTCTGTTGGTTTAATCGATGTAACAAATTTTGTCCATAACGTGGCTTTCTTTGATCCAATTAAATCCAATAATTCTTCCAAATTAAAATACTCTTTCACCAAGACTTCCAAATTAAGGACTGCGACATGTTTCACAATAAAATATTCAAGTGCTGATAATTCTGCCAAATAACATTTTCCTCGTGACGTCCTTCGTCTTTTCATTGTTTTTTCTGTTTCTATTTTTTCCGATGCTGCCGCCATCTCGGCCTCCGCGATAACTGATATATCCGCTAATGTTATTCCTCCACTTTCTTTATTAAATCTCAGTCGAGATTCGTTTACATGAAATTCAGGGTTATCTTCAACTATTTTAACTCGACGTTGTGAAGGATCTCTAGCTAATTTATTTTTAATGGAATCATTTGAACCAGTTATAATGGTTTGTTCTTGTTCTATTATTCTTGATCGTTTGGCAAACCTGGCTGAGGTGGATAATTTACGATCCATATGAACTGATTTCATACGTTTTATATCACTTGTGTTAAGTGATTCAAATGCTTTATCACCACTTGAATAAGATTTTGAACGTGAATCTTTACGTGAAAGTCCAACTTCTTCTTTATCTATTTTACGTCCGCGACTATCGTAATCCGATAAACTATTATTTTCATCTTAAAAAAAGAAAAAAAGGAACCCAAAATAAGAAACGAAATAAAGTAAAAATGATAAAGAAAAATAATATATTATATTTATCTATATATATATCAAAATATCACCTTTACGTCTGAGCAAATTATATAAACGTGATAACGCGACACATAATAAAAATGTATACTGTTCCAATTGGGTAACATATTGAAATCCTGGGAGAGCCTGTTCATTTGTATCATTCGGACAAAATGCCATCTCTGTTATTTGATTAAAGGTGGCATCTCGATAGATGGTACGCAATTCACGGGAACAACCAGAACATCTTAAACAACCAATATGCCAACGATAATGTCCAAATTTATAACATTCTTCTTCAACCGTGATACGGCACGCGTGACATAGATCGGATGTAATTTCACTATCTATGGCCTCACGAATATTTTTACTACCTTTCTTTGTGAGTTCTCCTAGTTTGTTTAAAAAATTTCCAATCGCTTCTGTATTATTGAAATCTCGTTCCTTTTTTTATAAATATTTTTTTTATATATATTTTTATATATTTTTTTCAAAAAAAAATTAAATGATGAAATTAATATTCAATCTTTTTTTTTTAGTAAAGAAGAGAAAAGACAATAATGAATTACCAATTTCAGAGCACCAGTTAACGCTATCCTTATTAAAACTTTTAAATAGTGCGCCAATCCTGTCACTAATGATAATAATTCTTGTGTAATTCCTAATACTCTTACACCAGTTTCTTGAGTATGAGACAGTAAGGAAAAGAAATTAACTATTTTTTTACAAAGCATTTTAGCTTCCCTATTATGTTGAAGACCTACCAATAAATATTTATAAATATAAAAATAAGTTATTTTAAGCATAATTTTTTTTTTTTTAATTTTTTCTTCAAAAATATTTACCTTGACCGCTCGCTTTAACTAATTGAATTTCTAAATAATCGATTGCAGAAAATAAAATTTCAACATGACCAATAAATTTTTCAGCCATTTTCACCCCTTCGAAATAAGCACCATTTGATACGTGAAGTAACATATCAGAGATACAAGCCGCTGACATTTCTTCGAAAGCAGAAAGTACAGTCCATATACTATAAACCTTCTCTTCCATGTCTTTTTGTTGTTGTTTAAGTAATTCCGGTGGTATTTTTATATCATAAGCTGCCGGAGTTTCGTCTTAATATTACCGAATTTAATTAGAAAATATAACTTTTTTTTTTTTCGATAAAAATTACAATAAAAAATTTACCATTTTCTTCAACAGGTTGGTTGATTTTATCGTCCGTATGTATTGCAAGTTTTACATTCCAAAACTAAACAACAAAAAAAAAAAAATTTTAATGTAAACTATTCATATACCAAAAGGAGGAGTATCCAGCTGGTATACTTAATTAATCTCACACTCCATGTAATTTACGTAATTTGAAACGAAAAAATTAAAAAATTAAAAAATTTACCTACCTTATGTATCATGTAACATTCCGGATGCCAATGTTCGTCAATACTATTTCGATTTATCTCCACGAATTGTTTTAAAATTGCAGTTTGACAACCGGTACATTTGACAGCGAATCGTGTAGAGTAATGATAATGACAATATACTTGACAATCATGTTCATAATATGAATCTTGAGGTCCGAAAACAGTTGAACAAGCGGAACATGTAAAATGTTCAATATGATATTTTTTATCAAGAGCAGTGATATAAGATCCTCTTAAAGCTCCTCCACATTTTTCACAGATGAGGTTAAGACGTCGAAAGTAATCACGTTCACATAAAGGGTGTTGTTTTTTGTCTGCACCTTCTATTGGAAAAAATTTAGCAGCTACAACAGTTCCACAGTCCTAAAAATTATTTATATATAGAAACATTGAAAAAAATCAATAATCTGATTATTTCATATAAAACCGTAAAGCGATGACCAAAGTTACCTGGCATTTGAAACAGTCCAAATGATAAGTACCGCCTAAAGCCCTTACAAATTGACCCACGATTAGTAAACCACATTTAGCGCAGGTGGTAAAATTTGGTTGTTTAATAATTAGAGCCTCGTCCGAAACAATTTCATTTAGATCGGTCATTTTTTTTCGAAATCGTTTTTTTTTACAAACTGAAAATTATTACAAATGCTGAGTCGTAAGAATAGTTATAAATAAGATATACTTCAGGTAAAGAAGTCTATTGATTTGAGTGAGATAAAATAAGTTTGGCACCATGAAAACGAAGCGAAACGATCGCCTAGGTTTCGAACGTTTTACAGGGTTGGTAGAAAATATTTAAAAAAAAAAACGATAAGAGAAACTAGATAAGTATAAAACATTGTGATGCGGAAGGTTGTGATGCGGAGGATGATGTGTAACCGACGATATTATTTGAATTATTTTTAGAAAATATTTTCAAGTTAGTACGAATCAAAAAAAGAACTAATTTCCATAAATTTATTTATAGAGAAAAAAAATAGAATCAAAAAAATTTAAATTTCCATAAATTTCAAATTATCTGGAACAAAAAGAAATCAAAAGGGAAAAAGGAAATATAAATTAACCACAGCCACTAAAAACCTCTTTTTTAAAAAAAAAATCATTTACTCAAAATTCTTTCATTTGTATAACCACTTTATAATATTAAGTTACCTTCGGTAAAACTTTATTATAAAGAAACGAAATTTGTAATTTCGACTTTTCCAAAAAAAATTTTCAAAAATTCAAATTATTACTATTATTACTATTATTACTATTATTACTATTATTACTATTATTACTTAGAACGAAAAGAAATCAAAAGGGAAAAAAATAAAAAAAAGGAAATATCAATTAACTATGGTCACTAAAAATCTCTTTTTTTAGAAAAACAAAATCATTTTATTCAAAAAACTCTTAACATAAAGTTTCATAGTAAAACATATTATAAAGAAACAAAATAATTATAAAGAAACAAAATAATAATAACATAATAATAACATAATAACATAATAACATATTTCTAGTATATACAATATAAATAATATAAATACTTAAACTAATATATTTATATATTAAAAATAGACCAATATAACTAATATATAATAACGCATGTTATATTAAAATCTGTTTTTTATTAATTAATCTTTTTTATAAAATAAATTCAGTTTTTCACATTTTCATATTTTCATATTTTTCATATTTTCATATTTTTAACAGCGTACACATATATGTAAGTGTATGTAGAGTAAAATACACACGCTTACACATGCTTACACACGATTACACAAATTAATTCGTGAATTCCATCTTAATATTTAAATTCTTGTTTGACACAGTGAAACTCGAACAACAACAACAGTTTTCTGTTGGCGCATATTTCAACGAAAAATGAAAATTTAATCCATTCATTAAGAGAAGTAAAAAGATAAGAGATATGAGTATGATTAAATTTATTTTTATATATTTTTTTTTTTTTGTGTAAAAATTTTTCAATCTAAAAAAAAATCAAAATCAAAAAAAATCAAGATGACACAAAAAAAGAAACGTCCATTAGAATCTCGGAATAACTTGATGAAAGAAATTTCAGATCTGTCAATATCCTAAAATAGAAAATATTTAAATAATTAAATTAATTAATTATACCTTATGTACATAATAAAAAAGNTTTTCATATTTTCATATTTTTCATATTTTCATATTTTTAACAGCGTACACATATATGTAAGTGTATGTAGAGTAAAATACACACGCTTACACATGCTTACACACGATTACACAAATTAATTCGTGAATTCCATCTTAATATTTAAATTCTTGTTTGACACAGTGAAACTCGAACAACAACAACAGTTTTCTGTTGGCGCATATTTCAACGAAAAATGAAAATTTAATCCATTCATTAAGAGAAGTAAAAAGATAAGAGATATGAGTATGATTAAATTTATTTTTATATATTTTTTTTTTTTTGTGTAAAAATTTTTCAATCTAAAAAAAAATCAAAATCAAAAAAAATCAAGATGACACAAAAAAAGAAACGTCCATTAGAATCTCGGAATAACTTGATGAAAGAAATTTCAGATCTGTCAATATCCTAAAATAGAAAATATTTAAATAATTAAATTAATTAATTATACCTTATGTACATAATAAAAAAGGAAATCTAGATAAATAGAAAACCCCATTTTTATTATAATTATAAATAATGCATTATAGTCGTTATCATCATTATCATATTCAATTGGTGTCCATTTATCCTCCTTCTTAATCAATAATGATCTTTATATAACGTTTTTCGGCAATTTTTTCATACACGCTCTTTCTTGTTCACATAATATTTATCTATGCATGTATGTGCAACTACCTAATTGCTAATAATAATAATAATAATAATAATTAAATTATTAAAATTAAATATTGAAAATACAATAATAATTAATACTTTGTCTTTGTTTATTTGGTTTGTCTATATTCACTTCTTTACTATTTATAGATTATCTTGGCCAGTCAAATGTTTTTTATTTGCAGTATAATAAAGTTTATCGGGTTACGTCTATTTTGAGTTTCTTCTGATCGTGAGTATGAGATATTAGCATTTTTACTTCTCAGTCACATGACATTTACTAACTATATATACAAACCCGATATAAAAATAAGCGAATTATCAATATTCGTGACATTCATACAACAATATGTGTTGGTTTTTAACTTATAAATAAATGAGAGGGCATAATTATTCTTTCTTGTCTTTTTAGTCGCTTTTGTACTTCAAACAGAATAAAGTTTTTTTTTAAAAAAAAATAAGTTTAATTCAGGGCATAATTTATACAAATCAGATTGCATACGAAGTTAACTTTCGACAGGTCATTATATGCATTTCACTTGTTTTTATGAATGAAGTAATGTGATACTTACATCTAGTGGTAGGTCGTCTAAAGCTTTTCTCATGTCGATACTCCAAGAACACAATTCTTCTTCTTTGTAGTGAACATAAATTAATTGGTTTGGTTTAACACATCATTTCCAACTAAAGAGAATCTACCTGGTCGCCATGAAATGCTTCCCACACCCGAATTGTGTTTATTTGGACCCAATTTCTCCAATTATTATCATCCCCAATGGACATTTCAAATGGATCTTTAGCTAAATTCAACTTAGCGGGTGCTCCATATCCGGATGCAATAATCTTTAACGAATGCCATCCTTTTTTTCCAATGAATCAACAGATTTCATAGGGCAGTATGGTCTCTGGAGAATCCGTGCCTAGAATGATCTTGTAAAGTTTATTTTTGTCTTTTTTTTTTCATTAAATAGATAATCAAGCATGACGGAACTTGCATCTTTTGAACTAATCTTTATTGATGTTAATAATAATTAAAAGCTAAATATGATTAAAAAGAAAGAAAAAAAGGTATAATCAAACCATATATTCATCTCCATCAACGTCTCGCTGCCGGAATTTTAGGATTAACAATTTTTTCTCGAAGTAATGGATCGACGGGGAAATAAAATTAGGCATTTTTTGATCGAGGTCAACTACTTCCTGTTTGTATACCAGTATCCAATCTTTCTTATGCTCATTAAACAGTCCTTTATCGAAACTTTCATAAAAATAGAGGCAATTGAGTGCGAGTTCTTGGTATTCTTCTTGTTCATTATCAGCGAAAGCTCGGAAGATATGATATTTGGTGTTATCGTGTGTAGTAGAAGCAGGCCACCGTTTTGATTTGTATTAGCTGAAGTGCCTTCAACATTACCAGTCTCGCGTCTTGGGGTAATGTTTGTTTTAGATTTTCCTTGAGTTGTATAATATGACCGAAAGTTTATGCTTGACCTTAACAAAGGCCAAACCTTTCTTTCGTCCTGTTAAATTTTTTCATTATTGTTTGTAATACGAGTCACTTTGTACAGACAATAAGGAAGATCGTAATTATAAATGTAGTTTAATTTAATTTCTACTATTAAAATGTACGTAATAAATTAATTTTAATGAAAATATAATTAGGTAAACTTTATTAATAATTAGAAACGCAGTATGCGGCACAGAAATACTTTTGCAATTTGATTTGTAAAAAAATAAACCCTAACAATTTTTTTTTTTTACCACTAATCATAAAAAGCTTATAGATCTTTTTTGATCTTTCTCTCCTCTTGATTCTGGAATTTCTTTCCTTTAACCACAGACCGAATATATCAATAGTATTGCTCTATTATTGTTGGTATGCCTCTTTCCATTCTGTCTTGGATATTATTGAACAAATTAATTATATATTTTGAATAGGTGAAAGGTGATCAATTTAATATTATAATGTAAAAAACAATGCTTCTTTTGGATTTGTGCAAAATTTCATACATAGGAGATGCCTCATGGGGTTTAACATTGCTCTAAATTTAAATGTCAACAATTATATCGAGAAATAATTTCAAAAATTATCTTTTTAAAACACCCGAATATTCTCAAGGATTAGAATTTGATATTCATATTATAATATGATTATGGTTGAGCAGCATGAATTCTTCCATAGAGAAAATCCCAATATTTTTTTTATTAAGAAAGAATTATACGAAGAGAATTAAAAGTTTGGTATTACAAAGACCTTTATACAGTTATCTTCGAGAATTGGACTTTAAACGTTACATAATAGTTGATACATTAATAAGATATTGAAGATTTCAAGTGTATTATTTTTCGGGTATATATACATTATCTTATTCGTTCATATGACATATATCGTGCGCACATGTTAAACTCGATATGGGCATAATTTTATTAACTTTTATTAACTTTTTATTAACTTTTTATTAATATGCATACATATTAACCCTCATATACATCATTGGCTTAAAAAAAGAACTCCGAAGAAAGACTTCCAAACATTCCAAATGAGCCAAGTTGCTTATTATGAATATAAGAGACGTATAATATTTGTTTATTAATAATATTCTAAGATGTGACCCACTACGGTGCGATATATCAGTCAAATATAATAAAGTAATTGATCTTTGTCATCACGTTTTAGATGGTGTCTTTATTACCCGTTTCTTTCAAATTTTTCGTTAATCAATCTTTTAAACTTTATAAATTAATTATGTCTGTATGTATCAAGCTGTTTATTTATAATTCTTCCAGAACTTCTCGTCTCCCATTTGGATCTACTAAATCAAGACCATTCTTCCCTGACCATCTTTTTACATCAACCGATGTCTTTTCCCATGATATTTGATTTTAGCAGGATCCGCAGTCTCGGCAGTAGGAATTAAAAAAGAATTTGGTAGAATGCTCGCCCTGAATTAAGATTGACAGCTGCTCGTTTAACAACAATTACATTAATTAAGACGCTCACTCGTTCAACAATAGCAACAATTACAATCAACTAAGATACTCGTTCGACAATGACAATAAAGATATCCGCTACAAGAAGAAGCCAGGAAGACTACAAAAAAAAAGAATTAGGGGATGCTCGAGCGTACAAAAAGGATTGAAATGTTGTTAACGCGTCTACTATGTTCCCACTTGGTTGTTATCGTATTTCAAGTTTATAAAAGTTTATAAAAAAGATTCTAATGTGAATTTATTTATAAGTTTGTAAATCTTGTGATTACTGTCATACAAACTATACAAACTATAAATTTCTTTTGTAAACGTTAAACATTCTTTAAAAAAATAAATAAATAATAAAATTCAACATGGCGATGGCTGCATCTGCAAAAAACCGGAATGTAAGTTAAATAAACTTCTTTGAATAATTACTCTATACTTTATTTTTTTGATCATTTATAAAGTACAACTAAACAATGATACTATTATTTTATTTTTTTTAAGGCCCGGTTACCACCCGAAGTTAATCGGGTGTTATTTGTTAGAAATCTTCCTTTTAATATTACTTCTGAAGAAATGTATGATATCTTTGGAAAATACGGGGCTATACGACAGATTCGATTGTAGGTTATTAGCAAGAAGATTAGTAGTAATTATCATGTGTCCATTTTTAAAATTTAATAATATCTGATTCATTATTACTCCATTTTATATTCAGGGGAAGTGAAAAAGATACTCGTGGAACTGCTTTTGTTGTTTATGAAGGTAAATTTTTTTAAATAATAAAATTACAGTAAATTACCATAATTACGATTAAATCTTTTTTTTTGTGAATCCATATATATCTATTATATTTATTATATTTATTCGTTTAACGTTTTAGATATCTTTGATGCAAAAGCTGCTTGTGATCATCTCAACGGATTTAACGTAATGGGTCGATATCTTATAGTATTGTATTATCAACCTAATAAAGTTACAAAGAAGATGAACTTACAAAAGAAAGAGGAAGAATTGAAAGAATTGAAAAGGTAAATTTCAAGTAATTCTAAGATGAATTTATTATTAAACATTTTATTAATAACTTTTTGTTGTATTTATATTATTAGTCGATATGGAATATCGGATTCTGATTAAATGATTAAACGATTAAATATAATATTATAATTAAACGATTAAATATAATATTATAATTATATAGAATTCAATTTTTTAAGGTATGGAAATTTTTTATTTAAAGGTTTCTCGTTCAAATTGATTAATTATAATAATTAACGGTTTAAATATAATTTTCAACATTACAATTAGAAAAATTTATTAAAAATTATTATATTCAACAATTACATTATCATTAATAAGTATATAATATATTAAAAAAAAAGTAATTACAAAATGTAAATAAATGAAATATGTGAAGTTTCTTCTAATGTTGGATATCATCCCATTCTCTACCTTTAACTTGCGAAAGTTCTTTCTTGGTAGGGACACTTCCACCAGTGAAATATCCATCAGCAATTTTAGCATCAATTTCAACACTAAAATGAAATGATCATTAATAATAATTAATATTTAAATTCTATCTTATAATGATAGGAAAGACTAAACTTACCGAGAATCAGGTGGAATCATTTCGTCAGGAATAGGAACTCGTTCACGGATTTCAATTCCTGAACCTACGATAGCATCATATTTCATGTTTGACATTGACATCATTCGGTCAATTTTACTGATTCCGAGCCAATGTAAAACATCTGGCATCAATGCTTGAAATCGCATATCTTTTACTCCAGCAACGTTTTCTTTTATATAAATATATATATTAACATAAATATTAAGATTAAATGTATATATGTTTATATAAAAAATATTTCTAAATTTACCTGTGCGTAAGAAATAGTTGTCAGCTGTGTCACCGCCAGCAGAACGTTTACGAGCATTATAGACCAGATATTTAGTTACCTCACCAAGAGCACGTCCTTCTTTACGAACTGAATTTTAACATATAATTTTAATATAAATTTTTTTGTTTTTAAAGTATTTCGACCAAAAGATTGTAATATTTTAATATATATATATTTTTTAATTTCAATAAACTTACAATAAACAATTACACCTGATCCCCCACTTTGAGCTTCCTTGACACATTCTTCCATACCAAAAATCAAATAAGGTCTACAAGTACAAATATCAGATCCAAACACATCTGATCCATTGCATTCATCATGAACACGCACAGTTAATCGTTTACTCGGATCACTAACATATTTCGGATTTCCAAATATATACACGGTGAGCCCTCCAATGGGAGGTAAAAATACTTTGAGATCAGGGCGAGTTATCAATTCTGGATACATTCCTCCTGTATCTTCAAAGAGTGCTCGACGTAATATTCCTTCTTCAATACCAAATCGTGCAGCGACGCCTGGCAGATACCAAACAGGTTCAACTGCTGCTTTTACCACATTTAATTCTCCTGATTGATTAAGTACAACATTTCCATCAACCTTTAATCTTCCTGATTTCACCAAATTTTCAATTTCGGGCAATTTCATATGTGCTTTGGTTATAGCAATAGTAGGATGAATATCGTGACCTTTAGCAATTTGATTTTCAAATGTGATAGTTGCCATATGTCCAAAGGGATCCAATGAGACAATTTTATTTTGCATTCCCCATTGTAGATGAGGACCTATTTGAACAGTAGGTTCGGTATTTTTAAAATCAGGTCGATGATTAGGATCAAGCGCACCCATTGCAACAGCCAATGCGCGATAAACACAATAAGAACCACCGTATGCACCAATAGCATTACTATTAACAAAAAAATTTTATGAAAATTTATAAACATTAATGAACACTTATGAACATTTATAAACATTAATGAATATTTACCGAATCTTAATGCTTGCGGGATGTCGAGATGCTACGATTGGACCACGAACATTTGGATCAAGCTCAGCCCATTTAAGTGGAATAGGTTTAATACCAAATTGATCAGGATATGCTAAAGTTTCCGTCAATAGGGATTGTTGTATGATAAAAATGACTCTTTAATTATTTTCATTGCAAGAAGTAATAAATAATGAATTATTTTACTTGTTAAAATTACTCTTTCAGAATATAATGAATTATTGGTTCCTGAGGGTGATTGCGTTATTTTTGCTCGAATTTCTGGTATCACTTTATCGGTTTCTAGAAGAGAATATAATAAAAAATTTTTTTTAATAAAGGGACGTAAATCTTTTTTTTTTCAAAGGAGAAACGAAATACCTTTAATACCTGTTTTACGAGGACTTTTTTTCGAAAGTTCATCTAGACTTACACTTGTGTTAACCTCCAGGCGAGGCAACCCATTCAAACGTTCATGTACCCTTTTAAATTCCTTCTCTGTTTGACCTGAGTATTCCTCAAACTATATCAATCAAATAATTGAAAAATCAGTAAAATTTTTTTTCGCGTTTTGAAAAGAAGAATATATACCTTTGCATTTAGCGACTGTTGAGCTTTTGACGTCGATTCTAAAGATTCTAAGATTTTAGACAGAATAGCTTCGTTTTCCATTTTGTTTATAATACCAGTATGTTGATGTGCTACGTGAACACGTTTTATTTAATATAATTTAATTTAATTCCTTTTTAAGATACTTTATTTTTATGGGATATTCATTCTTCCGATATAAAAATGTTAGCCATACTTTGTGGGAAGTCATACTTTGAAACTTGACTTAGGATTCAAGATTATACCTTTAAACTTGAGTTAATTCAATTAAATTTGACTTGTTAGGAACACTAGATATTGAGGTTCACTTCTGGTTATGTAAGATTCCAATTTTTGTTTATTTAACTAGTAACACCTTGGAAATAGTTAGATAAACAAATTATAAGTATATGCAAAAATTGTTTATTATAGATGAAAGTTGAAATAGTTTTTTTATAAAAGACAAAATTATTTTACTTAAAAATATATCTAATTAGGTATTTTTCATATTTTCATATATAAAATAAATTTCAAAAAGATAAAATACTTCAAAAATTAAAAATCAATTTTGGAGGTATGTATAATATTAAGAAATTCTTAAAGACAAAATTTTTTACAAGTTTTCATAATTTTTGAAAGTTTTCATGTATTTTTTTCAATTTTATTATATAATTTTATTTACAATTTATAAAACACAAAGCAATTTTCTATTAAGATATTTTTAAAATAAATAAAATGATTTTGTTTTAACTATACATATCATTCAAATTATTTTTCAAAATTCAAAATTACTATTAAACTAGATCAAATAAACAAAAATCAGAATTTTATTGATGATACAATTATGTATAAATCAAACGTTCCATTTGTAAAAATTCATAAAACAGAAATTCCTATTTATAAACAAAAAAAATCAACTGTTTATACTTAATAAATTTTAAAAGTCTATTCATGATAAAACCATCTTATTTTTTTTATTTGACCAGTGTTAATATGCTGTAGTAATACCTACTATAATTTAAAAAAAGTGTTAATTAAATTTTTCTTATAACACAATTAATTGTAACTATACATGTTCCCAAAATTGATTTTGGATTTTTGAGGTATTTTGTCTTTTTGAGATTTATGTAGAATCTATTCTATATATGGAAGTAAAAAAAGTACCCAGTTATATATATCTTTAATTAAAGAATTTATCTGGGTGGTTAAAAAATTTCAAGTTTCAAATAAAATAATTTCATCTTTTATGAAAAACTATTTTGACTTTTTTCTTTAAAATTGTAATTTCAGGACTCCAAAATAATTTTGTATGCAAGTATAATTATAATCAATTACAACTCTTGTAAATAATTATAACAAGTATCTTTACTATGTTAAAAATAATTTAAACAATATGTATATTCTTAATTACAAAAATAATATATTTTATACTTTTAGTATTAATATTTATAAAGTTATTTAAATTCAAATAAAAATATTTGTAACAAAAATTAAATAAAAAATTTATGTTTTTATGTTATTTTTGTAAATTTTTACAAGTTTTCGAATTATTTTGTTATAAATATTAATGTTACAAATATAAAATATATATTATTTTATAATTAAAAACAAGGCTGTTTTATTTATTTTATAAATATTTTAATAAAAAATTACTTGTACTTTGTAAATTATAAGCAAAGTTGAAAAAATTGAAAAAAAATACAAAAACTTTTGAAAATAGTAAAAACTTTTGAAAATTTCTTAATAAATTATAAAATTTTTATATTTAAATATAAAATATCTATATATATTTATTAAATTTATAAATAGGTTTTTTTTTTATTTATATATTAAATTAAAAATATTTGTACTAGTTGAATAAACAAAAATAAATAAAATTTTTGATACAAATAAGTAAGAAAATATGTAAATAGACAAAATAATTTATAAATAATTCACAAATAAACAAGAAGATTTCATTAAGAAATTTTTTTAGACGTAATATTTTATAATTTTAATATAATATTAAATTTTTATAATTTTTTACATAATATTATAAAAATTTTCAAAAGTTATTGAAATATTAAAATTTTATAATATTATAAGTGTTATTTTTTATAATTTTAATATTTTAAAAAATATTTATTTTAAAAATTTTCAAAAGTTTATTATTTTAAAAAAATTTTAAAAATTTTTGTCTTAATACTACAAAAAATTATAATGTTTTAAAAAATTTTCAAAGTTTTTTTTTTATTATATAATACAAAATGATTTTGTTTATTTATTTTGTTTCAAACTTTTTTAAAAAACTATATACTCTTTTTTCAGAAATTTTCAAAAACTTCATTTTCCAAGTAAGTATGTTAGTTTTTGACAAAATTGAATACTAGTTGTTATTTATAAAATTTTCATTTGATATTATATTTTTAAGTCATCTAAGATTTTAATAAAATTTCTTGAGTCCCTTTAGTTATATTAAATTAATAAATTGAAATAGAATTCTTAAAGAAAAATATTTGATATTTACTTTTCTTAATTAATATAATCATTATTATGATTTTTTTGTTTTGTTTGATTTTTATAATAATAGGTAATTATTTAGTAAGATTATATTAAAAAATTTAATATATTTTTTTTACTTTATTTATAATTTTGTTGTCTAAAAGTAAGATATTTTCAAATATTAACATGCTTATATAAAAACAGTGTACAAAAATTAAATTAGTTTATTTAATATCTTTTTTAATATTTTTTAAAAAAAGATTTAAAATTACATAATATTATAGTTTTTTCAAATATTTTTATATTTTAATTTTTTAAAAATTATTATTGTATTCTTTATATATTTATTTAATATAATAATGTATTAATGAAAATATTTATAATATTATAAAAAATATAAAAATAATTTATTTTTTTTTGTTTATTTACAAAGTACTTGAATCTTCATAAAACATTTTTGTTAGTTAAATAAACAAAAATTGAAATTCTATTAATAATGCAAATATGTATATCTTATTTGTAAAAATTCATAAATTAAAAATTCCTATAATAAAACCATCTTATTTTTTTTTATTTGATTATTATCCCATGTTTCTCTTATATAAAACTTTTGTAAGCATGGTAACTTCATTGAAATTTTCTTCAAATTCAACTATTTCACCTTTTTCTAATTTTTTCTATAAATAAAAACAAAATAATTAATATTTTATATAATTTGTATAATTACAAATAAATTTAATAAATTTATATTTACAATATTTTTTTTCATTTTTTTTCAAATAGCTTTGTCATCTATTTTTATACTTTTAACTTTTGGATTCAACAAATATTGTATTATTAAAATTGTAAATGTAACTTTTTCTTTTGACATCTTTTTCAAATTTTTTCCATTATTTTTGTACACCAGGTCAAATTTTCATCAATGATATTCTGATTCAGTTTTCATAATGCATCCTTGACCTTTTGCAAATTTTTCCAAGATACTACTTCACTTGTTGCCAATTTGATATTAATTGTAAACAAATCTGATTTTTTGAAAATTGAAAAAAATAATAATTGTATTCTCATAATGATTGTTCCTCTTCTGCTCTGATGTTTTGCGAGGAACTTGAAAATTTTTAAAATTTTATGAAAAATTATTTATTATACTATAATTTATATAATTTAATAATTTAACAATACTTACTTTGCTGTAAATATATTTACTATAATAATAACTTCACTGTAAATATATTTACTGTAATAATAACTTCACTGTTTATTCTCCTAATGTTCAAAATACTCTGGAAAACTTTTGGTGGCAATAACACTGGCAGATTCTTTTAATGCTACTTTATTTGCATATATATATTTATCAATAGAATAAGGAACAACTTCCCTTACAAATTCATATAGCCTTGATTCAACTTTTAAAATTTCATTTTTTAATTATATCAATTACTAGTAAAAATCAAAATTTGCCTTGACTCAACTCCAATTTTTCTTTTATAGGTGCAACGCATACTATACAGCTTATTCTATTTCTTTCTTTAAAGCTCAATATAGTTATTTTTTTTAGTTCGGTCTAACAATAAGGAAGAACTTTAGCTAGTAGATTACACAAGATTCTGATCATCAAATATTTGGAATCAGATCACGTTGATCATCTCTCTCTTCTAAAAATGACAAATGAAACAAATGAACATGCAAAAACTTTCAAATCACTTGTAAGTAATCATGAAGCTATTATAAATATACATGAATAAATAATAATCTAATGTCTCTTTTTTGACTGATACTTGTATTTAAAAGGGTATTATCGAACCTTTGTGTCAGGCATGCGAACAACTAAAGTATAAAATTCCGACCGAAATTCAAAGTGAGGCCATTCCTTGGGCATTACAAGGTAAAAATCATTGGAATATTCTTTAGGAAGTTTCTAAAAAAAAAATCAATTAAACATTAACATTATTATTTATATTTAAGATCGAGATATAATAGGGTTAGCGCAAACGGGATCGGGAAAAACTGCAGCCTTTGCTTTACCTATACTTCAGGCGTTATGGGACGCGCCGCAAGGGTTGTTTTCTTGCATTTTGGCACCCACAAGGTATTATTCATTTGTCAAAAAAAAAATGGAATTTTTCGAATTAAATCACGTTAAAAAATTAACATATTTAAAAAAAAAAAAATAACAATGAAAAAATAAATGCATAAATAAATAAAGAGAATTAGCATATCAAATATTTGAAACATTTGAATCTTTGGGATCAACAATTGGTGTTCGTTGTGCAGTCATAATTGGTGGAATGGATATGATGTCGCAATCTATTGCATTATCTAAAAAACCTCATATAATAATAGCCACACCTGGACGACTTCAGGATCATTTAGAAAATACAAAAGGATTTAGTTTAAGAAATTTGAAATACTTGGTGAGATATTATTTGATTCTTTTATACTATAATCATATATAAAATTAATTTATATAAATTAATTATTTATTTATTTAATTATTTAATTATTTATATATATGTAAAAAAAAGGTTTTGGATGAAGCCGATAAGTTGTTAGATATGGATTTTGGACCGATAATTGATAAGATTCTAAAAGTGATACCCAAGGAGCGTCATACATATCTTTTTTCAGCCACGATGACCACAAAAGTAGCAAAATTACAACGCGCTTCGTTGATAAACCCCGTGAAGATCGAAGTTTCTTCAAAGTAATTTATTATTATTTAATTAATTAATTTTTAAATAATATATATAATATCTAATTTCTTTTTCTTTTCTTTGATTTTAGATATTCTACTGTATCAACTCTATTACAATATTATCTTTTTTTCCCTTTCAAATATAAAGATTGTTACCTTATATATTTATGCAATGAGCTGGCCGGGAACACAATTATAATATTCACCAGAACATGTAATGATACACAACGTCTTGCTTTAATATTAAGAAATCTGGGATTTCCGGCAATTCCTTTAAGTGGAAAACTATCACAATCCAAAAGGTTAGGGTCTTTGAACAAATTTAAAGCCGGAAACAAAAATATCCTAGTTGCTACGGATGTGGCTAGCAGGTAATTGAAAATTATTATTATTTAATTTTATACGAATTATTCAACTATACATATATTTTAATACATATTTTATATATATATATATATATATATATATATTTATTTATTTTTTATAGAGGATTAGATATACCACTGGTTGATGTGGTAATAAATTATGATATTCCATCCAATAGTAAAGATTATATTCATAGAGTTGGACGTACAGCGCGTGCTGGAAGATCTGGAAAATCCATTACATTAGTTACTCAATATGACGTAGAATTATATCAACGTATTGAACAAGTGATCGGAAAACAAATGGAATTATTTCCAATTGATAGCAAAGAAGATGTAATGTTACTTCAAGAGCGAGTTTCTGAAGCACAAAGAATTGCTACATTAGAAATTAAGGAAGAACAACAAAAGAAGGGAGGTAAGGGAAGTAAAAGAATAAGAAATGATGATGATGTTGTTGATTATAAAGATAAAGAAGATAGAGATATTATTGAATCCAATAAGTTAGGAAAAAAAGCAAAGAAAGCGAGAAGATAAAATTAAAATAATGTATTTATTTATATGAATTTATGTATTGTATTGTATAAATAAAAAATTTAACTTTTGCTGAATTTGATTGGACCATAAGTTGGCGGGTGATCAGAAATATTTCACGTGTTGTCTTTACGGGTGATGAATGTTAGGTGACGAATATGCTTTCCACATGTAAAAAAATGGATATTTAATAAAAATTGATATTCGAAGGGTGTGACACATGGTGATAAATACACTACCCCTGATAAATCCTAACCCTAACCCCTGCGTGGGGGTAAGAGGAATCATCACGTGATATAATTGGTGAAATGTTACTAGTTTATTAACTTGGAGGTACATTATTAATTAAATTAAATTTAAAGTACTTTCTTTAAATGAAATATCATTTCTCGTTTTAATCCTGATATTTTGTTAATGATGAATAACCAGGCGCGGGCGTCACGCCATGCCTCAGGCATATTACCTTCAAAACAATTTTTTGCTCCAAGAAAGCCCATAACACAAACCGCAAGACGAAAGTCCACCAGTTCACCGAATCCTCCCCCACCTACATATCAAACTACATTCACTTCTACAATAGGTCCTCCATTTTCTAACATTCAATCTGAAGAAGTTTCTCTTTTACACCAACCTCCAAATACTCGTTCATCAATTCCCATTCCACCCAATCAGTCTCTCGATCAATCACTTGACACTCTATTTAGTCCAGAGTTATCTCAAGGTGTACCAGGCAGGACTTTGGAACCCAGTCGACCTACCAGCGCGCTTCTACTTCGACGACTATATCGTCAACCAGGTGGAAACGATGAGTTAACACAGAATGCTATTGATTCTATCTTGGAACCTGCCGCACAAGTTTCAGAATCAACGTATTATCATCAAAATAATGGTTCTAATTTGATATCGAGGGATTTTGCATTTTCAAAACATTCAGATAATATATCATCTAACACGAAACTTAATATAATAACATCAAAATCACATTCAAGTGCACCTACAAAATATACCACCTTTAACGCAAATTCATACGCATCTGCTGTAAAATACATGCCGCGCATTATTCCACAACCAACATCTATTCACAATGCTAATGATAATAATAATAAAAGGGGACGTAGGCGTCTTTATCAAGATTGGCCTGGAAGAAATCGATTTTTTTTAGGTGGAAGAGTAATGACCAGCAGAGATTTTCCGGCGTTTTTAGTTGCATTCTCTGCACTTATGGTACCATCTGGACTTTTTATGGGATTTACGTTCGTATTCTTTAGTTTATTTCTTTTAGTTAATCTTATTATGATATTGTATTATGAATTCTTGTTAATTACATTTTTTGTTTTCTTTTTTTTTGTTTTTTTGTTTTTTTTTTTGCATAGATGTCCATATTTATTCCATAATGTTTCGCCCGCCTTGGTCTTTGTCTTTGTATATTTATTTTTATTAGCAGCTACCAGTATGCTTAGAACTTCATGGTCTGATCCAGGGGTAAAGTTCTATATAATTCAAATGTTTTTGAACTTTGGAAAAAAAGGAATATATATATTTGTAATGTAGCATTGATTTTCGAATATTATCTAGTAGATTNCACCTTTAACGCAAATTCATACGCATCTGCTGTAAAATACATGCCGCGCATTATTCCACAACCAACATCTATTCACAATGCTAATGATAATAATAATAAAAGGGGACGTAGGCGTCTTTATCAAGATTGGCCTGGAAGAAATCGATTTTTTTTAGGTGGAAGAGTAATGACCAGCAGAGATTTTCCGGCGTTTTTAGTTGCATTCTCTGCACTTATGGTACCATCTGGACTTTTTATGGGATTTACGTTCGTATTCTTTAGTTTATTTCTTTTAGTTAATCTTATTATGATATTGTATTATGAATTCTTGTTAATTACATTTTTTGTTTTCTTTTTTTTTGTTTTTTTGTTTTTTTTTTTGCATAGATGTCCATATTTATTCCATAATGTTTCGCCCGCCTTGGTCTTTGTCTTTGTATATTTATTTTTATTAGCAGCTACCAGTATGCTTAGAACTTCATGGTCTGATCCAGGGGTAAAGTTCTATATAATTCAAATGTTTTTGAACTTTGGAAAAAAAGGAATATATATATTTGTAATGTAGCATTGATTTTCGAATATTATCTAGTAGATTATTCCACGTAACCTAGATCCATCTCCTCCGACAGAAGATCTGGAAGATCCCGAAAATAATGCAAATAATAATAATAATAATCCCTATTACCCACCACATGGAGTTCCACTTGCAAAAGAAGTAAGGATTAATGGACAAACAGTTAGACTAAAATATTGTGAGTCTTGTAAAATATACAGGCCTCCAAGATGTAGTCATTGTAGACAATGTGATAATTGTGTTGGTAAATAATTAATTTTTTTTACAGTTTTATCATTCTTACAATTTTTAGAATTTATTCAACCATTTTTATTTTATTGTTATTTTAATTTTAATTTTATTTATTATAGAAAACGAAGATCATCATTGTATCTGGTTAAATAATTGTATTGGAAGAAGAAATTATAGATCATTCTTTACTTTTATTGCTACAGCCACTATCTTGTGTTTTTATGTTTTGGGATCTTGCTTAACGCATTTGTTTCTGTTGATGAAAGAAAAAAATAGTAGTTTTATATCATCGATAGTGGATGCACCAGTCAGATATCCTTTTTTTTTTTTTTTTTTT
>PQFF01000572.1:17245-36237 GCA_003547095.1 Diversispora epigaea | reverse complement strand
TTTTTTTTTTTTTTTTTTTCTCAGAATTTTCTAAATAACAATATCATTTATTTTTTTTTATATTTAACCTTAATTGCAAAATATACCTTTGTGTTATTAATATTGTCATTTTTTCTGATGTGGTCCGTCGGAGGGTTAACAGGCTATCACACGTATTTAATAAGCAAAAATCTTACCACCCATGAACAGGTAATGTTATATAAAATTTAATCATAATTGTTTTCTTTTTTTAATTCTTTTTTTTTTGTAATTCATCAATTTTCAGATTCGAGTACCTTTGGCACGAAGGAACGGTACCAGGAATCCTTTTGATTATAGAAATATTTATAGAAATTGCCTATGGGTACTTTGTCGTCCTATGACACGAAGGTAGATTACTTGATAATTATTTCTGTGAAGTAATTGGAATAATCGAGATTTATTTATTTTATTTATTAGATTTGTTGATTTTTATGTAATTTGATCATTATTATTTTCTAAAGTTATGTGAGTAGAAGAGCTTTTATTGAAGAAGAAGGTGATGACGACGAAGATACATTGAATAACACACCAACGCAACTAATAAACAATGCAAATACGGAAACAACAAATCCGGCAACTACCGATATTATAGAAACATCCACAACTAAAGAACTAACCGATACAGAACATACCACTACTACCCCCATAACAGAATCACGCGAACAACAAGAACAACTTGATGTTAATGTTGTTTAGTAATGTATAATTGTTGTATTTTTATTACTTTCTTTGAATTTATTAAATTATAATTCCAAATAATCCCAATAATTAAATTAAATACAATCAAAAAAAAAATCAATGAATAGCATTTCAAAAAATTAATATTAATAAACATGTGTATAAAATATTGACAAAAGATAGACTCTTATTATTTTTGTTCTTCCTAATAAACAACCCAATTATTAAACGATGTGATCACTGTTTCACGTGGCATAAGAAAGACGCGTTATTTATTATTTTTTATTATTATATAACTTTTGTGTCTGTGTCTGAACAAACTACTTCAAAATACTGGAGAATCAATAAAAAATATATTATTAAACATTATTCTAAAGTGGGATAAGTGACAAGGTAAGTTTTTTTTTAATTGGCACACACGAAGATAGAAGAAACGAGAAAAAATGGGCGAAATCAGGTAAGCGAGGTGCCTTTTCAGGTAAATGGCTTTTAAAAAAAAATTGGGGCAGATCTACAAATTCGATTATGATATGCGTTTCCTTTTCAAATTATGATGTTATTGAACCTGGACCCGGATTTATCTATTTCCTAAACACACCCTGTCAAAATGGGATGTGGTGCAATATCTTAAGACATTAAAGGATGTTTCGAACAAGGAAACTGTAATGAGACAAGAACTTGGTACAAGTACAAAAGAGGAAAAAAAACGCAATACGCCTCGAAAATCAATGTAATTTATTTCTCCATATCTACAGCAGCTACCCATGGAACTGCGCCTTCGCATGGCTATGGACTGCGTCTCTGTTGTAGCCATCTTGTGACTTGCAATAACCTTTATTTTAGGGGAATCTTAACCTAGACCTGGGGGGTTTAGGTTCTTATCCTAGACCCTCATGTGATATTATGTTAATTACATGGGGTTAGGGTTTGGGTTTGTCAGGGGTAGGATATTTATCACCATGTATCACACCCTTCGAATATTGATTTTTATTAAATATCCTGGGGACAGAATTTTTTTACATGCCGAAACCCTATTTGTCACCCAAAATTTCATCACCTACCATCTATCACATGAAAAACACATGTGGTCACCTGCCACATCACAAACCAATAAAATTTCAAAAATCATAGGGGTCTAGAATAATATCCTAAACCGGGGGTCTAGGTTAAGGACGCTCTTTATTTTATTCTTATCTCTTAAACCGTCCAGCGGACAAATTAGCCCGCTAAAACATGTGAAAATTAACGTTTACTGAATCTAGGAAAGCGGAACTAATTGACAATTTTGGGTTGAAACGTCAAAATCCTGTGTATTATGAAAAGGTGAAGGTCGTACATTTTTTATCTTGTAATGAAATACGGAATGGTTGTTCTGGTGATAATATTCAAGGGAGGCGACACCAACTAAAAGGGGAAAAACGAAAGATCCTTTTTTTTCGATATTCGAATCAGTTACCTCATTAGAATTGATTGTTTTTTAGAATATTTATATGAAAGTTACACTTAAAATATACATATATATTATATAAAAAAAATTGAAAAAATAAAATGCATCAAATGTCTATATATCAAGGTCCACACCCAAATGAAAAACATTTACCAACACAGCATTCTTCTTGCCTATCCATTGAACATGGTGCACCTTGAGGAAGACAACATCCAAATAATGGAGAACATGTTCCAGAACAACATTCGCTACCCATATTACAAAATTCAGTCAGAGCAATACAAGTGGGAGGAATGCAATTAGTTTTTGTAAGGGTACAAACAATTTTTTCGCGTTTTTTATGACATTGTNTTGGTGGTCCTAATGGACCAAGTGATTGTGGACCTGGACCAGGTGGCATCATATGTCCCATCGGTGGAGCACCGGGATGTCCTTGTTGCATTGGAGGAGGTGGCGGTGGTCCAGGAGGACCTTGGTGTTGCATTGGATGACCTGGTAATGGACCTGGAATACCTGGAGGTGGTATTGAGTGACCCGGAGGAGGGGGTATTGGGTGACCATGTTGTTGTGGTCCCGGAAATCCTGGTGGTGGCGCAGGTTGACCTGGAAATTGTGTCGGAGGGGCCGGAGGAGCACCGGATTGAGGGTGGGGTTGTGGCTGTGAAGGAATTGGAAAAGATGGTGGTCCACCATTTGAATTCCACGGTGGTGGTGGCTGTTGTCCGTTCCACGGAGGTACGGGAAATGGTGAAGATTGGTATTGTTGACCTTGGGGAAGTGGAATATTAGAAGGGGGTTGCTGCGCAGGTGCAACCCAAGGTTGAGGTTGAGGTTGTGGTTGGTTTATTGGTGGTGGGTAGTTGTTAAAAGGGGCAATACTACTCGGAGGCATCGATTGGTTTGGTTGAATTTGTGGCTGACCAGATGGAATTAGTGAAGGTGGCACCGATGTTGGTGTGGGATCTGTAGAAGTAATCCCTTGCGGTGGTATGTATTGATTATTATTCATAATTGGAAATTGATCCTGATTAAATTGTTGAGCCATTGTCGGCGCTGTGGTTGTAGCCGGCCGATTTCTATGAAAGAACAAATAATAATATAGGAATTTAAAATGTATCCTTGGATTCACGATTCAATATTTAAGGGAAAAAACATTTTCTTTAACTGTTTAAACTACCACCCAAAAGAAGTAATCAAATTAAGATCACGTGTAATTCAATAAACTTCAAAATGGAAGAAAAATATTCAATTGTAAAAATTTTTTATTGTTTTCAGTTTATCCCACATAAACTAGTGACAAACTAGAAATTGTGTATGTTTCTGAAGCAAGCGATCTAAACATGTTATAGTTTTGGGGTATTTCTTTAAATAATTTTTATTGCATATTATCTCAGAAATAATTGGAAATAATTTGCAACTTGAATGGAGAAAGAAAAAACCCCATTCAAAAGAAAGTTTTTTTTTTTTATAAGAGAAAAAGAAGATATAAAAAAACTAAGATTCACATCCCAAAATCTCCATAAATAAATTATCTAAAAAGCACAATTTTACTTACACATTTATAGGTTGCACGTTTATAGCACTCGTCATATTTTCTGCAGTATTATTTATTTCACCTTTTGGACCAGATCCAGAGTCTTCATCTTCATCCATATCGCCATAATCAAAATCAAGAGGATCATTTACAGGCGCATTGGTTTTTGTTGAATTAATATGATTTTTAACAACTTTAGTGTAATTGGATGAAGATACTGGCGGTTGTAAAAAGCCATTGTTCCTTGGCATAGATGTAGGTGCTGGAGACTGGGATTGAGATGTAGCAATATTCATGTTCGAAAACTGTGGTGCAGCAGATAATGGCATCTGCTGCGGATGTGAGTTAGTATTATTAAAAGCAATAGCAGCATTAATTGGTTGTGAAGTTGCAGCAGCTATCGGATTCGATGATAGGAAAGTTGGTATATTCAAAGTTCCCTGCGTTAGATTACTCAAAGTTGCCAATAATGCCGAAGAATCTAAAGTTGCCGGATTCAATGTTGCTTGATCTATAATTTAAAGAAACAAATGAAATTTTATTAAACAAACGAATTCAGATCAAACTCTATATATTAATAATCACATTTTATGAACGACACATTACTTGACGTAGTAGGGACCACTCCAACCATCGGCCCACTTGTAGTGGGAGCCGATATTGGTATATTGTTTTCTATTGGATTTGTTGCAGCGCTTTTGGTAAAATAGGTGTCTTTTATTTTGCGAATTATCTCCTTGTTATAAATATCACCTTTGTTAAGCCATATGTCAAGCACACGTTTCACTTTTTCCTGTATTTTTATATATATATTTTTTATTAATACATTGAAAAGATGATTACATTAATAAAGCAGACAATACTGCAATTACATAAACATTTTTTTTAGAATAAAATGTAAACAGATTTTCTTTAAATGCCACCATTAAGACAACACAAAATCTTAAATAATTTTTAATTTTTAGTCAGAGGGTGATGGTCAAAATCTTTAAAGAAACTGTAATTATAATTTGATTTTTGATGATAGTGTATTGTTGCTGATGGCCATGAAGTCATTCCCAATACACTTGGAGAGAGCTGCGCTATAAAACGAAATCAAGAAATGTCGGTGTCACGAGAACCTTACCTTATCGTGTTCCGGGCATTGCATGATGTTAGAAAACATCTCTTCTAAAATTTTTTCGAATCTCTCTAGATATTCAGCACCTGACCAAGAAGAAATACCATCACCCTCTTTTTCCGATGCCATAGACTTTTGTCTTTGTGCTGCCTGTGATACTGAATCCAGAACATATAGTGCACCTAATTTGTAATCGGCTGCGCATCTCTGAATGAATTTCTGTAAGCTGTATACTATTCCTTTATAATGCTGTAGGTTCGGATTTTTAATGTATTAGAAGCAAAAATGAGAGAAACAATTTCAAAGACATTTTAGTGTATTGCGAATTTATATATAAAAATTGTAATTGCACATGCAATAATATATCGATGTGAATGAACAGTAGTGATATTCTTGCAAGTGTATAAAATTTTATTGTAGTATTAAAAATATTCTTTTTTTTATTTCGTAATGTATTTTTAAATAATATGAATTGATATTAAAAACTATAGTTATTTTCCATTTTCCTTATTTTGGATATCTTTTATAGTACTTCGAGTTGATATATTTCTTTTAATTAAAAATGTTATCTAGCCGTTATTTTTTCTTTTGAAATTCTTTCTGAATCAAAGTATATAAAAAGTGGTGTAAAGTGTTGTTGAAAGAATTTTTCTATCAAACTTCAAACGTATCTCACCTTAGGACTAGTCATTGCGATTCTCGTCAATTCTTTTATTTTTGAAGCACTTATTCCAGGTGGCTTTCTCTCAAGCAACTCATGTAATTTTCTATCAAATTCTTGGTCTTTCGCTGCCATTTCGAATCTTATAACTCTGTATTAAAGAAAAAATATTATTAATAGGCAAACAAATTTTTTTTAAAGTTTCTGTTGGGAATTTTAGTAAATTTAGAAGATTATTTGGGGCATGCTACAACAAAACCAGACCGACGCAGTAAAATGATTTCAGGGGTTAATATTCTCCTCCGGGGTAATGAATGAACTGGGGTCACGTGGAATTTCGTTACAAACCTTGATACCTTTCTTTAGTTAAAACCATAATTTTTCAACATTTCAGGGGCAAAGTTCAATGCTTAGGTATATCGGTACAATCATTTGCATATTTATAATTTAATTTGAATAACAATTGAATAAATAGTTATTGTTGATTGTTTATTAGAAATACAAATCTGGTCTAATGATCATGAATTAGAAATTCCTATTTATAAATTAACTGATAAAATTATTACTGGTCAAATAAGAAAATTTTCTTAAATAATTACTAAGGCCTTCTCTAAAAATTATATTGTAATAAAAATAAAAAAAATAAAAATAATGATTTAATGATTAATGAATTAACAAATTTTAAACAATATATATTTAATATTATTACAAGTTAATAGTCAAAAATTGATTAGTTTATTTTTAATACAAATTATTTAAAAAAATTAATCTGAAAAAATTTTTATAACAATTTTACAATTTTTATTATTAGTTTTTATAATTTATACTAATTAAATAATAAAAAATATAATGATTTTATCATGAATAAGATTTCAATTAACAGTTAATTTTGTTAAGATTTATTAAATATAAACAATTGATTTACAAATAGGAATTTTTGATTTATTCTAATTTATAAATAGAAATTTTATTCAACTAATGTTTAAAGTAATTTATATATTATTTTTATAATTTCAAAGTAATTTGTATATTAAGAAAATTAATAAAACATAAATTTATATAAATTATATAAATAAATTTTTATAAAGTTTTTAAAATTTTTTTTATTATTTTTCAAATATTGTCCGGTGCAAAAAGATTGATACCTCAAATTTAAGTGTGTTAATCGTTTCTTAGTTAAGTTTAGTTTTTTCTAATTGATCAGCATCCAAATTTTTATATGATATACTTGAATACTTTGGCTAAAATTTGTACCACTTAAGATGATCTATGATGTCTTTATCAACTGATAAACGAAGTGGTTCCCCATTGACAGAGAACGAAAAAAAAATGATAATTAACACTCACAAGTACCTTTCTGACCCTACCTCCACCAATAAATACAATCAAAAGCTTATATTACGCAAGCATGTTGTCCTGATATTGGGTATTTCAGAAAGTACTGTTGGGCGGATTATTCAAGAATGGAACAAAAATAAAAATGGGATCTCTACACCAAGTAAAATTCTTGGCCGACCTAAAGTTCAACCAGATTCTAATGTAACAATGCTAATTCATGAAAAAGTCTTAGGATCAAATAAAATAGGACAACCCTTATCTACTACAATAATACGGCAATATCTTTTTGAAAAAGGATATGAGATTTCTAAATGGCAACTTCTTCGTCTGTTGCATTCTTTGGGTTATTATTTTGGCCGAGGTGAAAGAAGAAATATTTTACATGAGTCACCAAATAATGTTATATTTCGCTATCAATATCTTAGATATAGATTTACAAATTTACAAGGAAATAATAGTGTACCAAATCGTCCTGAAGTATTTTTGGATGAGTCATATTGTCATCTTCACCATACATCAAATAAAACCTGGGTCCCTCATCATGGCATTGTTTCCGAACCAGGGCATGGTCCATTAGTTATAATTTTTGGTGCAATAATTATTTTTCGAAATTGCAATACCAATAAGATAGAAGGTGAATTGGTTCCAAATTCAGTTTATATTTGGGATCCTGCTATTCAAGCACCATCAAATAGAGGGTGCAAACGATTAAATGCAGATAAATGGGATGATGTTCCTGACTTTATTAAAAATTCCAATATTACACCTGATCAAATTGACTATTATGGCAATTTTAATGCTGAAATTTTTGAATCTTTATTTGAAAAACTTTGTACATCTATTAAAGAAAAATATGGCGAAGCAGATTTTCATATGGATGGGGCACATTACCATAAACGGAGAATTGAAAAGATTCCTTCTACATCATCAAAAAAAGCAGAAATTATTGAATGGTTAGAAAACAAGCATATTACTATTCCAGAAAGAGCATACAAATCTGAACTTTTGGAACTTGTAAAGAAAAATAAAGAAAATATTCCTTTTGCTTGTGTAGAAAAAGCAAAACAGTATGGTCATCAAGTTTTTTATACCCCTCCTTATCATTGTGAACTTCAACCTATTGAAGGCATTTGGTCAGTAGTAAAAGGTGAGGTAGCAAGGTCAGACCCACATCCTAATCTTCTTTTTATTAGAAATAAACTTTTTTATGCTTTTAAAGAAAAGTTAAATTCACAAGTTATTACTGGTTTATGGAGAAAAACAGTTAATATCGCAAAAGATTATGAAGAATCTGATGATAATATTTTATTAGTTGATAATGAATCAGATAATGAAATTGTTTTAGATGATAATATTGATTCTGACTAATAAACTCTGATAAAATTTATATCAAAATGCTTCCTATTACATGAATTATTCAATTATGTAATTAAAATTTAAAAATTTTTTGTTAATAAATTTTTATTAATAAATATCTGAGGTATCAATCTTTTTGCACTGGACAATATTACTATTATTATTTTATTATTATTAAAATTTTATTTTATTTAATTCTCTTTATTTTTTATATTTATTATTTCATTATAATATTTATTACCTTTATTATCTTTATTAATTTCTTTATTATCTTCATCTCTATTGTCTCTATTATTCTCTTTACTATTTTTATATTATTTTTTTTTAAAAATTTTTTTATATATTAGGTATTGTTAGCTGTAGTAGTTTATTATATTATTATATTTCATTATTTAATCAATATTTATTATTTATTACTTATTATTATTTATTTATTAGTATTTATTAACTATTATTATTTTATTATTATTAAAATTTTATTTTATTTAATTCTCTTTATTTTTTATATTTATTATTTATTACTTACTATTATTTATTTATTAGTATTTCTTAACTATTATTATATTATTTCTATATTTATAAATATTAATGTAAATCACTTAGAAATTAGTGCAACAAAATATGTATTACGACTGTAGATCAATAGCGTATAGTACAGCGTAATAGACAGCGTAATAGATAGCGTAATTAATAGTGTATACATTAGTGTAATCAATAGTGTATAGCACAGCGTAGTGAATAGCGTAAAGTACAGTGTAATCAATAGTGTAATCTATTATGTATATAAAGGATTGAATTTTTCTTCTCTCAATCCTCAGTTAGTCAGTTAATCAATCAATTCTGAAAACTTGAATAACTCAGTAATAAAAATACTTTGTTATTTATAATTAAATAATACATTTTTTATTAAATTATTATTTAATTCTTTGTAAAAATACCCTTTATTAATATTTTGCTGTGTGATCTTAGTATTATTCTTGTTATAAACTATTATTCTGCTTTGTGATCTTAATAATTAGTTTATAGTTTCTTAGTGAAATTCTTTTTAAATACCCTACTTAGTAATCTCGATATTTGTTTTAATAATTAGATAACTTGCTATATGAACTTGTTATCTGGTATAAATTAGCCTTGCTTAATATTCTGGGCTTGAATTCTTAGTGAATTGTTATTAAACTCAGTGTTTACCCTCATAAAACCTCACCCCTGCCTCTTTCGCCTTAATTCTACAATACCTTAATTCCTTCTCAATTATACTTTAATAATAGTATAAATCTTTCAGCTTTAGTAAATTAAGTATAGTGCTGTGTGTCTTATACAAATTAATCCCTGCTAATAGTTGTCTGTTTCCGTCTTTTATTTGGAAGGTAAATTACGGTTAACAGTATTCAATATGTAATATTGGATATCTGATATATAATATTAAGTACCTAATATATAATATTGAGTGTTTAATATATAATTAAGAATAATAAATGTAATACGAATTAAGTTAAAAATTTAATCAAATTTAATTTAATTAATTGAACTTTTTTTTTTTTTAAAACATTGTGATCATACAGCTTAGTTTATTAATTAGACTTTATAGACCTATAATCTAAATTATCGCTAAATTAAATTATAATATTAATATAAATTAGTTACTTACCTGTCAAAAATAGTAAAAACTATCTCTAAGTGCGATCTCAGAAAATAGTTTAATGCTATCCGAGTGTCAGATAAATATTTTTATGCCTTAGCCTACAAAGGTTCGGAGTCTAAGCATAGGGTTATTTATATCCAAATTAACATTTATATACATATTAAATATACTATTCTAGTACATATTATAAACATTTCGTTTATATAATATACTAAATACACCATTCTAATGCATTTTACGAATGTTTCATTCTTATAGTATACTAAAACATACCATTCTAATGTATTTTATAAACATTTTATTTTTATAGTGTACTAGAATGCATTATTCTAGTGCGTTTTATAAACGTTTCGTTCTTATAGCATACTAGAACACCTCTAAATAATTCTTGATGATATATACATGTTTATAAAATTAATTTTAAATTTTTAAGATATTTCATTTTTTAAAATTTATACAGAATCTATTTTATATATGGAAGTAAAAAAAGTACCTAATTATATGTATTTTTAATTAAAAAATTTATCTAAATAGCCAAAAAATTTTAGATTTTAAATAAAATAATTTTATTTTCTATATTAGAAAATTTTTTATAATAAAAATTATTTTAAAATAATTTCATTTTTAAAGGTTATTAAAAGTTATTGAATTAATAATCTTTGTAAATATTATATTTTTTATAATAAAATAAAAGTTATTGAAGGTTATCAATATTAATAATTTTTGTAATATTATATTTTTTAATAAAAATAAAAGTATAACCTTTATAAATATTATATTTATATTGAAAGTATTTGAAGGTTATTAAAGTAAAATATTTTGAAGACTTACGTTTAAAAAAATTTACTAATGTATAAAAAATTATTTTGACTTTTTTTTCTGAAATTACAATTTTAGGATCTTAAAATAATTTTATATACAAGTATAATTATATATCTAAAATAGTAACATATTAAATATGATTATTTGAAAATTAATGTAACTTATGGAAAATTAGTTTTTAATAATAAAATATTTTCATAAAATTCAAGATTTTTGGTAATATTTAAACAATTTAAAATTTGTTAAAATTATTTTTCATTATATTATATTTTCTTTATGCAAAAATTAATAATATTTATTTATAAGAAATTGAAAATTTATAATATTATTATTAGAATTATTATTATTATTAAATAATTTTATATTAGTTTCATTAGAGTCAATAGTATTAATATCAGTATTAGTTATTATAAAAAAAAATTATTTTTATAAAATATAATAATAAAATTTATTTATATAATATATTTAAAAAAAATTATAAAGAATATTTATCAAAAAAATATTTTATTTAATTATAATTTTGTTAATAATTAATCTATTTTTAAAAATCTTAATTATTTATATATAATAATATTATTTATGAAAGAAAGATCCAATAAGAATTTTAAAAATTTATAAAAAATTTCACAAACTAATTTTTTAAATTTAAAAAATCTCTCTTTTGTTTTATTTTTAATAAATAAAATTAAAAAATATTCTAATAATTATTTAATATTTTTTTTTATATAAAAATATTTTTAAAAGATATATAAATAAAGTATAACAAGTTTTTTTTTAATGTATCTGTTGTACATAAGTCGAAATATTATAAATCTAGTAGATATCTAGTATCTAATATTAAGTGAAAAATTGTACAATATCAGATATATATTAGGTACCCAATATTATATATTAGATATCTAATATTATATATCAGATACCTGATATTGTACAATTTTTACTTAATATTAGATATTAAATATCTATCAAATTTATAATATTTTGACCTGTGATAGTTGCATTTAAATAAAAAATAAGAAACAAAATATATACTGAAAATAAAATTGAGATTTCTGCATATTTTCATCAATTTTTAAAATTTTATTTTTTATATAATTTTTTCTTTTAATGTTAATATAAATAATAAAGTTAATAAAATGTTATATATATTTAAAATATTACAAAATTTAATATATATAAATATAAAATTTTAAGTTATTTTAGAATTTAATAAAAAAATTTCAATATAATTTTTAATTAAATAATAATAAAATATTTTTTATTATTGTATTTAAATATACAATATTTAATTGTGATATATTTATTTTATTTATAAATTTTTAACCAGTTTCAATATCTATATAATAATACACAGTGGTGAGATAAAAAAGCATTTCCATTGGCTAGAGATAAAAATCCATTTCTACTGGTTAGATAAACAAGCTTTCCTATTGGCTATTATGGCTATTACTGTGTGCTCAACGGCACGGGAATTCTCTAGTTTTTTAAAAGAGATAATTAAGATAAATCTAAATATTTATTAAAGAATTTTATAATTATATTTTTAACTTTATTGCTAAAATTATTTTTTGCAACAAAAATCATCAAATTTGCATATGTTTTATTTAAAAATTTTTTAATTTCAACTTTGAATTCTTCCATATTATTTTATAAACTCAAATTTTCAGATTCAAATTTTTTCAAAATATTATTTATATTAACATTAAATTTTTCTATATAGTTTTATAAACTTTCAAATAAAATTTTAAAGTTTTCAAATTCTTTTGAACAAAAAAAAATATCATTAATATAATTTGAATTACTTTCATATTAATAAGAAATTTCAAATATTGATGGTAAGTTTTTCTTTTGAATATTTTACAATTTTTCTATTTAATTAAAATTATTGTTTTTAAATTAAAGTTTTAATATTTTTATTAAAGTTATTAGATATTTTTTAGTATATTTTTTTATAATACTTCATCAGTAAATTTTTTTAAACGTAAGCCTTTGAAGTTCTTCACTCCGATAACCTTCGAATATCTCCAACATAAACATAATATTTACAAAAGTTATTGGTACCGAAAACCTTCATTTTTATTAATAAAACGTAATACTGCGGAGGTTATTGATATCGATAACCTTCAATAACCTTCACTTTATCATAATAAACATAATATTTGTGAAGGTTATTGATCTGATAACCTTCAATAACCTTTGAAAACGAAATTATTACAATAACCTCCGATATAAAAAATTTCCTAATGCTTATATATTTTTTTAATAATAAAAAATATATTTGTTTTGCAATTTTCTATATTAATTAATAAATGTGAAATTTATATTTAACAATTTTATAAAGATATTTATAATTTGTTTAATTTATTTAATTAAAAATATATATATTCCCAAAATTGATTTTTGATTTTTGAGATATTTCATTTTTTTGAAATTTATGTAAAATTTATTCTATATATAAAAATAAAAAAAGTATTTAATTATATATATTTTATATATTTTTAATCAAAGAATTTATCTAAATAGTTAAAAAATTTTAAGTTTTAAATAAATAATTTTATTTTTTATAAAAAATTATTTTAACTTTTTTTTTAAAAATTATAATTTTAGAATTTTAAAATAATTTTATATATAAATATAGTCAGAAATAAAATATATATAATAAATCAAAAATTCAATTTAAAGTATAAAATTTGAAATATTTAAAATATGTTAAAATTTATTTCACTTTTTAATAATTAAATATAATTAAGTAATAAGATATATAGTCAATAAGATATATTATATAGTAAAATAAAGATTACTATATATGATATTTTTGATAATTATTTTTATTTAATAAAATCTAATATAAAATTTTAAAAAATTTTAAATTAGAAATAACTTTTTAGTATTAAAAGTTGTTATAAAAATTTTTTTAATAAATTAGATTTTCCTGGAAATTTGATTTATATGAAAATAATTCTAGAGAAAATATAGTTTTCAACTTTGTAATCACTTAAATAACATATTGCTTAAACAATATTAATTGTTTAAATAATATTAAATCCAAAAAATAGTAATATAAAAATTTCAAAAGATACTATAAAATATATAAAATATTTTAAAAATTTATTAAAAATTTAATAAACTATAAAAATAAAAAAAAATAAAAAATAAAAAAATATTTAAGATTAAATTCAAATTTGAATCTGAAAATTCTTATTTTTAAATTAGAAAAATATATTTGAATCTGTTTCGGCTTTGAATAATAAAAATAATATATTTTTATTATAAAAGAAAAAACTTATACTGTACTTTCGAAATGAAAAAGTATACTCAAATGCAAATAATTATAATGATGATAAAATAAAAATTTCTTCATTAAGTAAAATCTGAAAAAAAAATTAAAAAAAAATTACAAAAATATTTAAAAGTAAAAATAAAAATAAAAATAAAAACTTATTCAAATTAAATAGTAAAAGTAATAGCAATAATAATAAAAATAATAAAAATAATAAATAAGAGTCAATTTAAAAAAATTTTTTTTTTTATTTATATATAATTTTTTTATTTATTTTATAATAAATAATAATAATAAATAAAAATAAATATTTATGAAAATTTATAAAAAATATTGTGAAAATATAAAATTTTTTAAAAAAAACAAAATGAAACAAAAATAAGTAAATTATTTTAAAAAGCTTTAAAAATATTTTAAAATATCTAAATTATGAAAATTTATATTAACATTAGAATTTTGTAAATTTTTGTTTATTAAAATTTACATTAGTAAATTTTTTTAAACATAAGTTTTCAAAATATTTCATTTTGATAACCTTCGAATACCTCCAATATAAATGTAATATTTACGAAAGTTATTGGTACTGAAAACCTTTATTTTATTAATAAAATATAATACTGCAAAGGTTATTGATATTGATAACCTTCAATAACCTTTATTTTATTATAATAAACGTAATATTTGCAAAGGTTATTAGTTTAATAACTTTCAATAATCTTTGAAAACAAAATTATTTCAATAACCTTTATTATAAAAAATTTCCTGATGTATTAATATATTAAGAATTTTTCTTATAAAAACTTTAATAATTTAATACAACCAAAGGAACTTTAGAAGTTGAAGTTTAGATGACCTAAAAATACAATATCAAATGAAGATTTTACAGATAGTAATTGACATTCAATTTCATCAAAAACTAATATATTTATTTGAAAAAAGTTTTTGAAAATTTCTGGAAAAAGAATATATAATTTTTGAAAAGATCAAAACAAAACCATTTAGTACAAATAAATAAAATCATTGTATTATATTTTTAATAAAAAAAATAATTTAAAAATTTTTGAAAAATTTGCATAAATTTGTAAAATTTTCACCTTTTAAAATTTCCTAATGTATATTACAAGGCATGATTTATAAAATTTCATCTCATGTAATTATAATTTGTATTAAAATTTTTCATCCAAGTTATATTTTTTTGAACAGAAAATGAAAATAAAAAAATTTAAAAATAATAATATATTTTTATTTTTTCCAACCAATATTTTAATTCTATATGAGCCTAGAAATTTATTTATTACATCTAGCACAATTCTATTATTTATTTTATTTACTAATTCTTAATATTTTTTAAGAATGTTACTAAATCACACCACTGGTGTCTAACACACAATAAGAATTAAAAGCTTGTTGCTTCAAATTTTGACTATGAAACTATCTTCCAGGTCATAAGAAAAAATGCTCCTTGTAATTTTTTACATCTAAATATCACTTTTAACCCTAACTCTAAGCCTGATGCAAGCTAATAAATTTCATTGTGGTGAATTTTAAAATTTTTCTTTTTTAATATAATAAATAAGAATTATGTAACTAATCGAAATAGAGTTTTGCGACATGTGATATTGTGAAGATATCACGGAGATATCACCAGTTTTTTTTGTGGGAAGATCGCATCAGAATATTAAAAAATATCACAGTGATGCTAATATTATTTATATATAAAAAAATATCTTTTCAGATTTTGTGAATTCTTTCTTCTCTTCACTTTCTTTAACAAATAATAATACTCCTTTCATGTTATTAAAGGTTTCCCCAAAATAAACGGAGAAACAAATGAATCAAATGAGGAAAATGAAGATTATATAATAATGATTCTTTCCGCATTTATACATTGAGATGTCAAAATACACATGACATAAAGATCGACAAACTAAAACAATTTAAAGTATATAATATATAATATATTAGTAAAAAAAATAATAAAAAAAAAAATAAAAAAAAAGATTTTTTTCTCCCCGTATTCTTTTTTTTTTTGAATTTAATTTTGAATTTAAATCTTTAAAAAATTTTAAAAAAATTTGTTAGTTGTATACATGCCACCAAAAAGAAAACCAACTTCTGAAACTTCTCAGGCCTCAAATTCTAAAAAACACAAACTAGTAGAAAATATAAATGACGTTAAAGAAGCTGGAAGTGTACCGACTATGGAAAATATAGTGAAGAANTTGTGAAGATATCACGGAGATATCACCAGTTTTTTTTGTGGGAAGATCGCATCAGAATATTAAAAAATATCACAGTGATGCTAATATTATTTATATATAAAAAAATATCTTTTCAGATTTTGTGAATTCTTTCTTCTCTTCACTTTCTTTAACAAATAATAATACTCCTTTCATGTTATTAAAGGTTTCCCCAAAATAAACGGAGAAACAAATGAATCAAATGAGGAAAATGAAGATTATATAATAATGATTCTTTCCGCATTTATACATTGAGATGTCAAAATACACATGACATAAAGATCGACAAACTAAAACAATTTAAAGTATATAATATATAATATATTAGTAAAAAAAATAATAAAAAAAAAAATAAAAAAAAAGATTTTTTTCTCCCCGTATTCTTTTTTTTTTTGAATTTAATTTTGAATTTAAATCTTTAAAAAATTTTAAAAAAATTTGTTAGTTGTATACATGCCACCAAAAAGAAAACCAACTTCTGAAACTTCTCAGGCCTCAAATTCTAAAAAACACAAACTAGTAGAAAATATAAATGACGTTAAAGAAGCTGGAAGTGTACCGACTATGGAAAATATAGTGAAGAAAAGAGGCAGAAAGCCTAAAGCTAATAAAGAAGCCCAAGAACCTGTGGTAGCTGAAAATTCTAGCAACCCGGAAGGAACAGCTTCTTTAAGCATGCAAACTTCCGATAATGCTGCCCCGGAAAAATCGGTTACAAAGCCTAGAAAGCCTCGAGCTAAAAAACAAGTACAAGAAATTCATCATGATCCTTTATCAATTGAAAACCTTTTAATACATCCACACCAAGAACAAAAAACTGGTCCAGTCATTTCTGATGTTAGCACTGTTCCTGAGGTCGTAAATGAGAAAAAGCCTCGGAAACCAAGAACCAAAAAACAACCGCATTCAGGTCCATTAGCAATTGATAATCTTTTAATCCATACTTCACAAGAACCTGAAAGTGTTCCAGTAATCCAAGATTCCACAGATGCATTGAAGAAACCAATAATGGTTAGAAATGAAAATCATTCATTAGAGGAATCAATTAATCAGGAGGTTGATACATCTAGTAAACCACCTGAAATTGTTACTATTCCTCAAGAATTGCCAGTGAAAAAATCTAGAAAACCTAGAACAAAAAAACAAGAAATTCCAATTGAACATCCTAACGCTGGTAACGCTATTTCAAGCGTCCAATCTGATACTCCTGATAATTTTATTGCTAATTCTAGCATTCATCAAATAACAAATATTCAAATCAAACCGACTGAATCTAATGAAATTTTAGAAATTAATAATCCTAAAGATACATCTTTAGAAAAAGAAAAAGAAGATGTTAATGCACAAAATACGCATGTTGATGAACCTGGACGTAAAGTGCCCACTAAGAGAGGTCGTCCACGGAAAGTTGATACCAAAGGTTCGGTAAATGAAAATGATGGTTTAGTGGGGAATACAGAGGATGTTTCACCTAAAAGTCCTAATCCTAAGAGAGGAAGACCACGAAAAGAAAAACCATCAGAGATTTTACCAGATGGAAATGGTCCCGAGTCACCTATAAATATTGTAATAAAAGAAAACGACGAGTCTACTCAAAAAGCTTCATCTAAGCGTGGTCGACCTAGAAAGATGAAGCAATCCGAGACCGTTCCAAAAGAAGAACATTTAGTTAAACCTCCAGCCACAAATATTATTGAAGAAAAGAAGGATGAAGAAATTAGATCTTTAGAAACACCTAAGAAGCGGAGAGGTAGACCGAAGAAGGAAAATATTAAGTTGACTCAAGATATAACTTCAGAAAGTGTTCTTCCGCATGAAGATAAAACTGAAGAAGTAAAAAAAGCATCCCTGACTACACAACAGCCCGATATCAAATCGGGGGGGTCTCAACCTTATTTTGGTAATTCTCTGGAAGTACTTGCATCAGTTTCACTTAATGCGAAAGAACAAAATCAGGAGAAGATACCGGAAGCAGCAAAAGAAGTGACTGAACAAACAATCATTAATGACCGAGGACAAAATGAAGAAAAAGAAAAAGTTAAAGAAAAGGGTAAAAAGCTAGGTGAAATCATGGAAGAAAAAGTCGTTAAGGACGAGGCTAGTAGCGATGATGACAGTGAGCAGGATTCGCCAGTAGAACTAACAAGTTCAGAAATTATGAAAAAGCGATTTGATACTTTGCAAAAACTCCGTGAACGAAGGGTATGAATAAATAGGTTATGAACTTTTTTTTCTATTTTTCGTTGAACTTTTAATAATTAATATCTTTATTAGGATCAAGCTGAACAAATAAATCGAAAAGAGACTTATGAAGAACATCAACGTAAAAAGATAAATACGAAGGAAACGATTCGAAATGATAGAAAACGGGAAGAAGCAGAAAAACTTCTTGCGCGAAAAGTAATAAAAAAATTTTTTTTTTGAAAAATTATTTATTTAATCATCGGTTCCCAAGTGATTCATGGAATTTTCAAATATTTTAGGAAGCCGAAGAGAAAGGGGAAGATTATGAGCGCAAACAATTTTGGAATTATTCAGTAGAAGAAGTTGAAAAATGGGAGAAGAAACAAGAAAGGAAGCATAAACATGCCGACATCGAATTCACAGGTATTTTGTGAACCTTTCACATACACATATACATAGCTTTTTCGAAATTCATTATAATATATTTATTATAATATAGCCGAAAGAGTGATTTAAAAGGAAAAAGAATTAAAAGAAGCCCAATAACAAGTTCATCCATTACAAAAAAATGAGATAGATCAAGAAAGAAAAGAAAAAGTTTGAAGAAGCTGTCTCAAATAATAATAATAATAATAATAATAATAATAGAATTTTCCTTATTATCATCAT
>PQFF01000572.1:853-16983 GCA_003547095.1 Diversispora epigaea | reverse complement strand
AATAATAATAATAATAATAATAATAATAATAATCGAATTTTCCTTATTATCATCATCATTATTAAAACAAGACTATAATCAAGTTGCCCGAAAGAAATATAAAAAGATGATCAATAATATTACGCCAGATCGCGCGTTATACAATGAGCAGAAGGCAGCTTCTATGTCTTCGAACGTCTTTTACAGGGATGCAAATTCTCTCCAATATGCGGGAGTGGAAAATTCTCCCAGTAAAGAAGCAGTTGATCGTCTTACGGAAGATGTTAACAATCAGTATGTATAAGAAATTTTTTTTTTAAGTACCATATTTGAATTTGTTATTCTTTTTCATCATATTTTAATAAAAATTTTTTTTTGTAAAGGATTTCAAAGCGAGAGAAATTTTCACGGCAAAAACCCATTAATGATGATGATGACATCACATATATTAACGAGCGCAATAGGAGATTTAATGATAAAATTGGAAGATTTTATGATAAATTTACTCAAGAGACTAGGGAAAATTTCGAGAGAGGTACCGCGTAAGTATTATTATTTATTTTAATGTCACAGTTATAACCCTTATAATTATCTAATTTTCAATTTTTTCAATTTTTTATAGATTGTAATTGGGGGGGATTTATTATTATTATTTTTTTTTTAATTTTTAGTTTATAGAATTATTTCAAATTTTTTTTCTCTTACATATATTTACATACGTATGCATCATTTTTTCTTTTGAGATAATCATACAATTTTTTAAAAAAAGAAAAAATATTGCATAAATTCATTGTATCATTGATTAAATAATAAATAATATAATAATAAATAATTTTTGGAATTGCATGATTCAACTAGTATAAAACTCATGGATGTTTTTCAAGTGGTTTCAAAAGATCACTCTAAGAACCTTGATCACAGTTGAGGATTTAGTAGTAGTGGAACATGTTGAACATTATAAATATCTTTAAAGTGAAAAATGCAAAACATAAATTCATTACTTTATTGTGACAAAACTTATCCTGTTTTTCTTTATTTTACCTGTGTATAATATTATAATAAATATAAAAATTGTTAACTATATAATTCTTCATTATTGTTATCCGGGAAACCTTTTTTAATATTTTTGATCCCTTCTTGAATTCCAAGGTCACAATAACATCTTTCTACTTGATTTGGAGCCAACCAATAACATTAAATTTAAATTATTATTATATTATTAATAAATTTCTTTTAAAATCTTAAATTTTATGCTTAAAATTTCTATATTTCAAGATCACCATATGTTAATATTTATATTTTAAAATACGCTGACGTAATATTGTAACATCTTTTCCTCAAAAATTTCGAAAATTGATACTTTTATTTGTGCGCATAGAATGCTTGGAAGACTTCGAAAAGCATATTTAGTAAGTTTCCGTTTTCGGTTGAAAAAGTTTCTTCACGAATGTTAATTTTGAAGTTTTCGTTTACAATTTTTCCGTCAATTAACCATTCTTATTATTATTATTATTATGTATTTGTAAATTTATTAGCTTATTTTATAAAAAAAAAAATTGACTTTTGTTAAACTCAATAAGTTCTTGTTTTTCGTTTTTTTTTTTTTTAGTTTATTTATGATCATAGAACGTTCGTAACAATTGATTAGATTTCTACTTAAAACATAAACTGTGATACTTACAAACTAGATTTTATCTCGCCAAATACTATAAATGAAATTGCCTCCTTTGANGGAAACCTTTTTTAATATTTTTGATCCCTTCTTGAATTCCAAGGTCACAATAACATCTTTCTACTTGATTTGGAGCCAACCAATAACATTAAATTTAAATTATTATTATATTATTAATAAATTTCTTTTAAAATCTTAAATTTTATGCTTAAAATTTCTATATTTCAAGATCACCATATGTTAATATTTATATTTTAAAATACGCTGACGTAATATTGTAACATCTTTTCCTCAAAAATTTCGAAAATTGATACTTTTATTTGTGCGCATAGAATGCTTGGAAGACTTCGAAAAGCATATTTAGTAAGTTTCCGTTTTCGGTTGAAAAAGTTTCTTCACGAATGTTAATTTTGAAGTTTTCGTTTACAATTTTTCCGTCAATTAACCATTCTTATTATTATTATTATTATGTATTTGTAAATTTATTAGCTTATTTTATAAAAAAAAAAATTGACTTTTGTTAAACTCAATAAGTTCTTGTTTTTCGTTTTTTTTTTTTTTAGTTTATTTATGATCATAGAACGTTCGTAACAATTGATTAGATTTCTACTTAAAACATAAACTGTGATACTTACAAACTAGATTTTATCTCGCCAAATACTATAAATGAAATTGCCTCCTTTGAATGAGTAAAATTGGCACCATTTCCTATACCTGAAAAAGAAAGCAGAAAAAGAAAGAAAGGTGGCGTTGTACAGATCATTGCGTTGTTATTATCTCTGTTTACATCGCTATTTGACAATGGTTACTTTAATATAATACCAATTTAAGAAGTGATAAAATTCCCTTTTCAAGTTATTATGCTGATTCGTAGACAGAAGATAATAGAAAATAATAGGATGAAGTGAATGAAGATTATTTTCTATTTGCAAAACATTAAAAAATTATGCTTCGTACCAAAGGATTCAATTCGTTTTTCACCAATTTCAGAAGAAAAAAAATTATCCAAATGTATAAATATACAAATAAAATATTTTGTACACATAGAAGAAAAAATACCTCTAGAGGAGTTCCATGGTTGGTTGATTATAGTCTGAATATTTCTGAATATGAAATTGGAATTTTAAATATATAACAAGAAAAAAAACACTTACTATATCCACGTGTAATAACCATTTCATGTAAAATAATAATAATAAGTAATTCAAGTCCAATTTTGCAAAGTCTTCTTTCTAATTGATGTTCTAATGTAAAATTCTTTTAGTCCATAAGATTGTAATGATCTATTTTTAGCTCATATGAGTCAAAACTTTAAATGGTCCCAGAATATTTCAGAAGATTTATCGTTGGTGTGTACAATAATGAAGGCAATACAATCGCACTCAAATTCATCTTTCTCAACAGAGACGGATTTACTGAACACAAAGATAAAGTGGGATTTAATTAAATTAAAATTAAAAATTATTATAATAAAAAATAGCATTTCTGTTTTACCTTTTTATTATTATTATCTAATATCCAACTTTTTTTTTTCTACTAGCTTCATTACTTCTTAAAATTTTTTATATGTAGTTTTATCATTTCAAAGCACTTTGTACGGATACTCTTTATCACGAGCGAGTGATTCACCACAATAAGTTTATTTTACATTTAATAAATTGTGCTGTTTAAAGCTTTTTCGGAAGATCCTCACCTGATAATTTTCCTTAACTTTATATTATTATCAATTTAAATTAAACGCGTCATGAGTTAAATTAGGAAATGTTTAATATTTAAACGCGACACAAGATCCTATTTTTGTTTTGTTGTTGTTTGTTATTGATGAGTTTGATGTTGTTGTTTATTAATGGTGAGAATTTTATTATTGATCATCACGTAAACAGCCATAAACAACAATAAACTTAAATATAATAAACTGTAATAAAGATGAAAAGTAAATAAATAAAAAGTTTTCGTGACGAGATCCGAAATCTAAACAAGCTCCGAAATCTAAACAAGCCAATTGTTATATAAACCCTGATTATTTTTCCTCCCCTTCCTGATAAAATTTTCACCATATACCTTTATCATATCTTATCCTTCTCTCAGGAATTATTATTATTATTATAAAAATTATAAAAATTATTATTATAAAAAAAAGCAAGAAAATTCTTTTATAACTTTTCATAACGCATACGCATATATACATACGCACACACATATATAAATACGCATACAAATTTAGTGCATATAAAATAACATTAGATACTACATCTTTAAAACAACCACAACCTTTTTATTATTATGGCACGTACAAAGCAAACCGCACGTAAATCAACTGGAGGCAAAGCACCACGAAAACAATTAGCCACCAAAGCCGCCAGAAAAAGTGCACCAGCAGCCGGAGGAGTTAAAAAACCTCACCGATATAGACCTGGAACTGTAGCATTGAGAGAAATTCGAAGATATCAAAAATCCACCGAATTACTTATCCGAAAGTTACCATTTCAAAGATTAGTACGTGAAATTGCACAAGATTTTAAAACGGATTTAAGGTTTCAAAGTTCAGCTATCGGAGCATTACAAGAAGCAGCAGAAGCTTACTTAGTAGCTTTATTCGAAGATACAAATTTGGCAGCTATTCATGCTAAACGAGTCACTATTCAACCTAAAGATATTCAATTGGCGAGAAGACTTCGGGGTGAAAGAGTTTAAATTGAAAAAAGAATTTTAGAATTTATTTTTTTTTCTTTTTACATCCGTTTTATATTCATTTTACATTTTTATTTTCTTAAATGGGGTAGATAAAAAAAACTTTAGATATATCAGGAGAACTTTTTTTTCTTTTATAAAAATAATAATAGAAACGACATTTTTTTTCATATAAAACATTTTTTTCATTCTTAATCATGTTTTAACATTTTTCATTTTTTTTTTTCGCGTCATTTTATATTATATTGTTACATACATGATGTACGTTTCTTTTATTATATATATATATATATGTGAATTTTGACATTTAATCTCGAATAAATGAGTAATAAAAAAAGGAATAAATAAAAACAACTAGAGTGATGTCTTGAATAAGTATTTGTCTTGTTTTCTGTATTTTTCCCGTGTCTAAAAAACAATAAAGTTAATCTATTAAATTTGCACTGCATCAATAAATAGTAATAAATAAAAAATAATGAAAAATGTAACAGAATGAAATCAAGTCAAACTATTAATTAATTGTTTTTCGCCAGGTCAACGGAACAAAATCAATCTATTAAATTTACCCTGATTAAATGTAACAAAGTCAATCTATTAATTTAATCATTTGCCTTGTTTTTCGCCGTGTCAATAAATAATAATAATAAATAAAAAAAATAATGAAAAATGTAACGAAATCAAGTCAATCTATTAAATTTGCTTTGATAATCTACAATGATTACAATGTTCCCAAAAAAAAATTCAGGTATTCTGATATAATATGTATAATATAATATGATGTATATGTATATATTTACTATAATGATAACCAAAAGTCCATTATCATCAATAACCACCGCCACCGCCACCACCACGACGTCCATAACCACCTCTATAATTATTTCCTCTATTATTGCCTCTATAATTGTTTCCTCGATAATTCCCTCTATTACTGTGGTGATTATGACTATCATTATGATGATTGTTATGATTGTTATGATAATTATGGTGATCATCATAATTACTGCGATCATGATCGCTATCATTATTATTTTGTGGACTTTCAACTCTTTCTCCTCTAGGATAAGGATTCGGATATCCTCCTCCTCCTCTTCGAATATTTCCTTGATTGTAAGTTCCCGTATTATAAGTGCCCTGATTATGAGTGCCTTGATTGTATGTACCTTGATTATAAGTGGTGACAGATGAAGAAGAAGAAGTTGACAATGTTATTACTTCGACTTCTACTACTTCTTGCGGCGGAGGAGGAGAAATAATAATACCATTATAATTATTCTTATCATAATTATTATTATAATTATAATTATTACTTCTGCCTCCCCTATTACTACTACTATTTCGATTATATCCACTGCGTTCCTTTTTATTATCTCGTCTATCGTTATTGATGTTTCTATTATTATTGTTGTTGTTGTTGTTGTTGTTGTTGTTGTTAATATTATTGTTATTAATATTATTATGATTATTATTATAATTGTTAATATTGTTGTGGTTGTTATTATTATTATTGTTGTTGTTGTTGTTACTATTGGTGTTATTGTTAATAATAGATTTCTTTTGTTGAATTTTAAATGGAATAAATGGTGGAGGGCCTTCAACGTCGTCAATTACTTTTCCTCCATCACCATAATTATTTTTCTTCGTTGATGAATGACCTCGAACTATGAATTGCTTTTAATATAATTACCAATATATAATTATCAATATATATAAATATTATATAAATATTATATAAATATTATATTAAATATTAAAATATTTTACTCACTTTTCCAACCTTCCATTCTCTTATCATTTCATCAACTTCGCCACCCAAATTTTTTAATACGTTTGGACCCAAACATAATAAATTATCATGAATAGTAATTTGATTTGTTACCAAGAATTTAGTTCCTGGTGGTGTATTTAAACTATATTATAATATTGTAATATAAATTTATTTATTATGATAAATTATTTAAATAACTTTTAATATATTATGATTAATTAATATTAATAATAATATAGTGATTAATTAATTAATACCTAATATTCTCGACATGTCCCAAAATTTCAATTCCTCTAACCTTCTTTATTCCATCTGTAAATATTAATTGAAAAAATCTCGGGGATGATTGCTGATTTTGAATCGGTGCTGATAAATTCATTATAGATAATAATTGTAAAATCAATGGTCCAGTTATTAATTTTTGTTTGGACAAATCGTGAGGTAAATATCCTCTTCCTATTCTACGAAGGTCCATCTATTTATTATGTTATATATATGTGTATGTATATATATATATGTGTATATATAAATGTATTACGTAATATATGTGAATACGTAATTAATTAATTACAAAACATAAAAATAAAATAAATAATTTAAAGTTACGTTTAAAGCTTCTTTAATAATATCGTTCACATTTGATACTTCAGTCTCAAGATTATCTTGTACATAATTAAGACCATATTCGCTTAAGTACCTATAAATTATAAATATATTAATATATTAATAATATATCTTATATAATAAAATCATGTTTTCTATCATCGTTATGAATATGTATGAATATTTTCATGTTCTAGGCATGATAATTTTATTATTTAACGAGATTCTTGCGAAATAATATCGCTTACCTACCAACCCTTATTCTCCAAGTGACTTTTTATTTCTTCCATCCTTTAAATAATGTAGATAATCCTTTTTAAAAAAATTTAATATTACTTAAATGCAAATTCATTCACTTTTCAATTTCCTATTTCGTATTAATAACTGTCCAATTAAATTAATTAATTTAAAAATTTTTTTTTTTTTATATTTCTTATCAGTAAATCATGAAAGATCAAATATCTACTACCTACCTTTTCTCTTCCCCACATAATATTTTAACCATGTTTAATAATGGTAACTCATTCTATTGGTGGTAAGAATTTAATTTCAAATGTCTGATGATGATTAATTAATAAGAGTATATATTTATCTTCCATATTATATCTAATATATCTAATGTGTTTCAATATATCAACGTGTATAATATAAATAAATAGGTAGGAGGAGAAATCATTTCAATGGTATGGACTATCCTTTGATAACCATTACATCATTATTATCTAGGGAGGGTGAGACGCGATTGTAAAATTTCTAAATGTAAAAATGGTGTTGGTGAAATATACTCATAAGAATTAAAGAGTCAAATAATTTTTTTAAATTATTGAAAAGACTCTTGGTCAGAAGTACATAATGTAGGCCGAGAAAACCTTGCAACGAAGACATTTTATAAAGAATTTTTGATTAAATTATCTTTTGCGCGAGGAGAGTTAATTTAACGGAGATCGCCTTTTCACGTGATATTTGCTGTAGAATCTGCTGTGAAAATTTTCCCCATATTTTCTTTAATTATTCATGTGGGTCTAATTTTTTTTTTTTTTTTTTNTCAAATGTCTGATGATGATTAATTAATAAGAGTATATATTTATCTTCCATATTATATCTAATATATCTAATGTGTTTCAATATATCAACGTGTATAATATAAATAAATAGGTAGGAGGAGAAATCATTTCAATGGTATGGACTATCCTTTGATAACCATTACATCATTATTATCTAGGGAGGGTGAGACGCGATTGTAAAATTTCTAAATGTAAAAATGGTGTTGGTGAAATATACTCATAAGAATTAAAGAGTCAAATAATTTTTTTAAATTATTGAAAAGACTCTTGGTCAGAAGTACATAATGTAGGCCGAGAAAACCTTGCAACGAAGACATTTTATAAAGAATTTTTGATTAAATTATCTTTTGCGCGAGGAGAGTTAATTTAACGGAGATCGCCTTTTCACGTGATATTTGCTGTAGAATCTGCTGTGAAAATTTTCCCCATATTTTCTTTAATTATTCATGTGGGTCTAATTTTTTTTTTTTTTTTTTATCGCCATAATTTTTCAATAACTCTGTTAAGCAAGAAAAGTTTCAGCGGGCAGACTGGAATCTCTAGTTTTGTCAGAAGCCAATAGTGACAAGTTATAATAAATGGCCAGCTTTAAGTGAAGACAGCAGTCGCACAGAGTTATTATAGAGAATGTTGACAGACTGGAATCTCTAGTTCTGTCATAAACCAATAATGGCAAGTCATCAGTAGATGGCCGGTCTTGAGTGAAAGAGACATCTCACTTTAATGACTGATTGGTAAAACTCTGTTCAACAAGACACTTTCTCTATCATTTATTTTCTCACCCGTATCTTTTACGATTTTGAGAATGCCGAAAACCAAAGGAACGTATAAAATGGGTGCTTGATTGTGATAACCCAACACCCCTTGCGTTCTATCGATTTGTACGTATATATTTTTTTTCATGTAAACTAGACCGGAAAATTTGGATGCAAGAGAAAATGGCGGCGCGAGTAAATCATTACAATACACACTGTTCATGATTTATATTTAATTTATAATGTTAAAAGATTAAAGCATGTTATAAATAAAAATATATATAATATCAAATATACTGTATATTATTATAATCAGATCGATAAAAAATCAAACTTAATTAATTAATTATAATATTTTGGTAGTACATAATAATAATGGTAATGGTGATGAAAATAAAGATAAAAAGATGCAGCGGTTAAGACGGATTTAGAAATGACCATACGGATTTATATTTTGCATTGGTTGATTAATAATAAGGGAAATGTAATAATAATAAATAATAAATGATAAATAATACGGATAAGCTGATCCAGTAGCAATCAATTTAACACCATCTTCTTTGATAATCTTTGAAATTGTTTCGATTGTTCCTAAATTTTCTTTTTTGCCTTTCTACTTCTACTACTATTATAGTCGTTTCTATTATTATTATTGTTGTTGTTATTGTTGTTAATAATAAATGGGAGGGGCTTCAACATCTTCAATTACTTTCCTCCATCATTATTATGTTTCGCCACCCAAATTTTTTAATACATTTGGACCCAGATATAATAAATTATCATGAATTGTAATTTGATTTGATTTTTTACCAAGAATTTAGTCCCTGGTGGTGTATTTCAAACTATGTTATTAATATAAATATATTATTACTTAATATTATGATTAATTAAATTTAATTATTAATAAAGTAGTAATTAATTAATTAATTAATCAATACCTAATATTCTCGACATGTCCCAAAATTTCAATTCCTTTTAACTTTCTTTATTCCATCTGAAATAATAATAATTGAAAAATCTCGGAGATGATTGTTGATTTTGAATTGGAGTCGATAAATTTATTATAAATAATAATTGTAAATCAATGGAAAAAAGTGACAAACACGACACACTTAACAGCAATTAGAATGACAGACTCCATAATTAATTATGATTATATTAATTAATTGCGTTATTCTTCACCCAGTGAATAAATTCTCAAGTAATATTACATCCATGTGATTACCAGATGCGTGACAATGGAGTATAATAAAATCATGTTTTCCGTTATATGAATTTTTTCATAACGAAATTCATATCGTTTACCTACCAAACCAAGTGACTTTTATTTGAAGAATAAAATCGTGAGATTTTGATCTTTAACCAATCAACCAATCAATTGCAAGATCACAAAAGATATAATGAACTTTATGAACTTTCGATATTTTTTTTAATATTACATTACACAAAAATATCTGTACGAGTACTCAATTAAATTAATTAAATTTCTTATCGGTAAATCATGATGAAGATACGTTTTTTTAATCTTATCTCTTCATAAAAATATTTAAAAAATTTTCATAATATTTTAACCATGTCTGATAATGTAGCTCATGCTATTAGTGGTAAGAGTTTAATTTCAAAAGTCCGTCGCTGAGTAATTAATAAGAGTATATATATATCTTCCATATGTAATTATATCTAATATACAATAATGTGTATTATAAATAAATAGGTGCGGGAGGAGGCATCATTTCAATGGTATTGACTTATCCTTTGATAACCATTAGTTCTAGATTACAGGTTCAAAAGGATAATAAAGGTGCAAATGCTTATAAAGTAATAATTATTATTTATTTTTATTTTTATTTTTATTTTTATTTTTATTTTTATATTTATTTTTTATATTTACATCATTATTATCACATTATTATTACATCATCATTATTACATCACTATTATCACATAGGGAGGGAGAGACGCGATTGTAAAAATTTTAAAAAATGAAGGTGTTGGTGGATTATATTCGTAAGAATTAAAGAATCAAATAATTTATTTAAATTATTGAAATGAAATCAAATTAAATCATATATAATTTCTTTTAATAGTGGATTAAGTTCGGCAATTTTTGGAATTTCCATTACGAATGGTAAATATTGTATTGAAAAATGTGTATAACATAAAATTAATTACTCACACTTCCACATTATATGTAGGGGTTTATTATTATTTTTATGAATTGACCAAGAAATTTTTTGAGAAATCTAATAAACGAGGAGGAGGAGGAGGAGGTATGTCAGTTGTGCAATCGATGATTGCTGGTGCAATTGCCGGATCTGCTACTGTCATAGTTACTAATCCTATTTGGGTGGTTAATGTAAGTGAATGATTATGTTGATCATATTTGTTTAATTATATTAATTTTCAATATTATAATTATTATTATTATTAATTGATTAGACGCGTATGACAACACGTAAAGAATCATTAGACGAAGAAGATAAATCAAGTGACAACAAAAATAATAGTAGTGGTAGTGGTAGTAGTAGTAGTAGAAAGAAAAAAAAAAATTTAGGAACAATCGAAACAATTTCAAAGATTATTAAAGAAGATGGAATTAAATCCTTTTGGCAAGGTGTAATTCCTGCTTTGATTTTAGTGATTAATCCAATTATCCAATATACTACTTTTGAACAAATAAAAGCAAAAATAGAGAAATCTGGTATTAGATTAGGAAATTTACATTATTTTTTATTGGGAGCTATTAGTAAATTGATTGCTACTGGATCAACTTATCCTTACATGTAAGTATTATTTATTATTATTATTTATTATTTATTATTTATTATTTATTACTATTTATTTTCTTTAATCATTATTACATTTCCATAATTACAATTATTAAAGCGTAATCAAATCTCGTATGCAACTTCGTCAATCAACCAATGCAAGATATAGATCCGTCTATGATGGATTACAAAAAATTATTCGTGATGAAGGGTTTGGTGGCCTTTATAAAGGTTTCATTTCTAAAGTAATTCAATCCGTTTTAACTGCTGCTTTCTTATTTATGTATAAAGAAGCTCTTTTTAAATATAGTGTAGCCTTTTTATCTTTATTTTCATCATCACCATCATCATCATCATTATTAAGAACTACTCAAAAGAAGTAATTATAATTATCTTTAATTAATGAATTAACTATATATTCCTCTATCTATTTTTATTTTTATTGATCCAATTGTAATAATATACAGTATATTTTATATTACATATATATTTATATTCATCTTTAATCTTTTAATGTTTAACTATATATTATATATAAATTATAAACAGTGTGTATTGAATGTATTATAATATATTGAAAAACTAATTATGCTAGAATAATAATAAAACTTGCTTTCAGTTATATGAATCAATTAAACAGTGAACTTGAGTCTCTATAAAACGGAAATATTATAATAGTTTAATGAAAAAAAAATAAAATGGTTTTATCATAAGTAGGATTCCAATTGATGGCTAAATTTGCTAAGATGTATTAAGTATAGGCAGTTGATTTTTTTCAATTTGTAAATAGGAATTTTCATTTTATAAATTTCACAAATAAGATATTTGATTTATACATATTTGCACTATCAATAGAATTCTGATTTTTGTTCATTTGACCAGTGTTAATATTGATGATTACAAACTTATAGTTTAAAAAGTTTGTAATAACTTGACATTACAGATCAAATGGTCAAAAATTGGCTGTCCAATTTTAAACTGATTTTTGATAATTTTTAACAATTTTTTGATACAAATCATCTAAAATCGGATTTGCCAATTTTCTTTCATAAATTAGATTTATGATTTTTAAATTATCTAAATTAATTTTAGCTAATTTTTAGTTAATTTGGAAGAATTTTTTTAACAATTTATAATTAGCTTTTTTAATTTTTTAACAATTTGTAATTAATCCTTTTTTATTTTTTTAACAATTTACCAATTTGCAATTTAGCCTTTTTGATTTTTAACAATTTGTAATTTAAACTTTTTATACAAGTCAAATAAAAAAAATCAAATTGTGTCTTAAATAAAGTTAACCAAAAATGTCAAATTAAATTATTAATAGTAATATTTTTTAATTTTAATAATTATCTATGAAAACTTTATATCACACCAGTGGTGTTGAACATCATATTTTTATTGCAAGATTAGGGTTAAGGTTTTTTCAAGGGTAGTGTATTTATCACTATGTGTCACATCCTTTAAATATCGATTTTTATTAAATATCCTAGGAACTTAGAATTTTTTTACGTACAAAAAGTATATTTGTTATATAATATTCGTTACCTAAAATTCAACACACGTAAAATAATTTCAATCACCTGGACATCATGTAACTATTATTTTTTATTTTTATTAGTTAAAAATTACACTGGTATTGAACATCACTGGTGTGATATAACAATGTCGATTATCTATAAACTTGTAATTCTGAAATAAAATTATAATTTTTATTAATACCATATTTGTTATTTTTTAGTAAAAATCTAAATATTACTTAAACACAACTAAAAATCAAGTAAAATTATTAATTATTTTATTATTTAAAAAAAATTATCAATTGTTATTATATAAAAAATATTATTTTATGCAAATAAAATCTTTGAAATAATACTAAATAACTTTGAAGATAATGTTATTGTATATTTATAATAAAGATTTCAAGTTTTTATTATAAAAATAAAGTAAATAGTCATTAATTAAACTTTAAAAAACAATTACTAATTGTTTCTTAAATTCTTAATATATAAATTTAAAACTTTTATAATAAATACAAAATAATATTTTTTTAAAAATTACATAGTATCACTTTTAAGATTTTATTAGTATAAAATAATATTTTCTATGTAAAAACAATTAGTAATTTTCTTTAAACAATAAAATAATTAACAATAATTTGTTTTCAAAACCATTGACAATTTTTTACTTTCTGAAAAAAAAATGTTAACAGAAAAAATCTTAGATAACTACTTCAACATATAGTAGTAAAAAAATAAAATACACAAACAATTGAAAATCTGGAACAATACAAACAATAACTTGATATAAAATATTTAAAACGAACATTTTTTAATTTTTTTTTTTTATAATATTAAAATATTATTTTTATTTTATTTTATAGTTATTGTGATGCAAATTTTTAACATATCATATTATTTTATATTTTAACACTATATTATTATTTTATTTACCTTATTTATTATTTATTTTATTTATTTTAACTAAATTAGAAATAGTATTACAAGAAGTAAATATCTCTGATAAACATCTATGTAACATGAGATGATTACCTGAGATAAATACCAGATGATTACCTTTTGTGTAAATGTGATATATCTCTGATAATTATCTCCTATCACAAATTAATAGATCGCATAGTGAAAATAGACTTAATTAAAATTGAGGTATAGTAATTTAAAGAATATAAATATCAGTAGTTTTGTCTTTTTTCCAAACAGATTTAATAGATCCAAAATTCCAGATAGTTTTCTTTTAGTTTATAGTTTATTCTTTTAAAGTCTTGTATAAACTTGATTATACTTTTCTTTTATTAACAAATTTATTATATTTATTTTATACTTATCTTATTTCTTATTATTAATAAAGTCATATATTATTGAAATAATACCTTTTATTTTATTTTTTATCTTTTAATATTCAATACACCTTGTATAAATCACAAACTAACTTGGTGTAAACTAAACCTCATAAACTGTAACAAAGAACTTATGCAATACATTGATATAGTTTACTCTTGAAATTGAATTGTGTATTCTTTACAAAATAACTGACAACTTCTGCTTAATTAAATTAAAATATCTTGTTTAAATAAATTATATCTTTTTATTATTAAAATTGTGCCTGATATTATATTTTATTTTCTATTTTTTAAAAAAATTTCAAAAACTAAATTTAATTATATGAATTTAAAATTAAAAGTCAAATATAAATATAAACAAAAAATTATATAATAAAACAAATCTTATAAAACACGTAAATACAAAATATAACAATTATCAAGAATTATATAAAGATATTCTAGTATATAATAAATATGAAAGATATTTATTACATTTGATATACACTATTTTATTGTGTATTATGAATATTACATTTTAAAATAATCCATTTTATAAGTATAAATAATGTTATATAATAGATCATTTTAATACGTTTTGTGAATATCAGTATTAATAACATTCTAGAATAATTTATTTTAGAACATATTACAAATAATATATATTAATAATGTTATATAATGTATCATTCTATAATATTATATAAAATATCAATATTAATAGTTATATTATAGATCAATATATAATAATTATATTTTTTATTATTTTTTTGTTTAAAGTATAATAAAAGATATCATATTTTTTTTTTGTTATATGTAAGGTTACTAGACGAAACTTATTTAAAGATTTGACAATATTGATTGTGATTTATCTTCTAAACAAATAATAGAAACAAATAACTATTAGTAAGGATTAATTTGTATAAGATACACAGCATTATACTTAATTTACTAAAGCTAAAGGATTTATACTATTATTAAAGTATAATTAGGAAGAAATTAAAATATTACAGAATTAAAGTGAAAGAGACAAGGTGAAGTTTTATAAAAGTAAACACTAAGTTTAATACTAATTCACTAAGAATTCAAACCCAAAACACTAAGCAAGGTTATATTTATACAAGATAATGAGATTACACAACAAGTTATCTAATTATAAAGATAAATATCTAAATCATTAAGTAGGGTATTTAAAAAAATTTCACTAAGAAATTATAAACTAATTATTCAAATCATAAAGTAAAATAATAGTTTATAATAAAGAATAATATTTAGATCACACAGCAAAATATTATTATAAAAGTTTTTAAAGAATTAAATAATAATTCATCAAGAAATATATTATTTAATTAAACTATAAGAAGTTTATTATTGAGTTGATAAACTTTTTTAACCAACTAACTAAGGATTAAGAGGAAAAAAATCCAATCCTTTATATATATAATAAATTATGCTATTGATTACACTATATTCTACGTTATTGATTACACTAATGTATATGCTATCAATTACATTAATATATACACTATTAATTATACTATTTATTACACTTTTGATTATATTGTATTATACACTATTAATCTATAGTCGTAATACATATCTTGTTGTATTAATTTCTAAATAATTTACATTAAGTTTTATAAAATAAAAATAATAATATAATAATAATTAATAATAAGGTAATAATAAGTACATCAGGAATTAAATATAAATGTTCTAGTGCATCCAAAATACACCAATCTATAGCGTCCTACGAACACCACTTACGTTCATATAGCATATTAAATATGCCGTTCTAGTGCGTTCTCCGAACACTTTGTATATATAGCGTATTAAAACGCACCATTCTAGTGCGTTCTCCGAACGTTTCGTATATATAGCGTACTAGAACGTATCATTCATCAGGAAACTTTTCGGGGTGTAAATTTACAGAAAATTTACGGGACCTACAGAAATTTACGCCTAAAAAAATCAATTTTTTTGACTTTGAT